>UESW01001064.1:0-14662 GCA_900491605.1 Calamus simplicifolius | reverse complement strand
GTCAAGGAGCTTCGCTCCCAGGCATCGCAGGTCGACTCTACTGATGGGGAGACGTCGTCGAACTCTCAGCAGAGGAGAGTCGACGTGTGTTTTTGGAGGCTGTTGGTGCCCAGCCACGAGACTGCAGGGTCTATGGTATGGGCACTAGAGCTTCTACATTTTTTCCCCATCAGGCCTTCAGCTCGCGAGTTCCTGCTGATCTTCCTCCCGAGCATTTACAGGAGCTTCGCAGATCTATTGCAGAGGAGGTTCGGCAGGAGGTCGAGCAGGATTTTGAGGATCGTATGCGAGGCCGGGATCAGGAGGTTGCAGACATGCGAGATGAGATGCATTATTTGTAGGATATGGTTAGACGCTTGTCACAGAGTCTTCAGCCTCCACAGCCTCCACAGCCTCCACGTGATCGTTCAGATTCTTGATGTATTTTTTTTTTCTTTTTTTATGTTGTAAAAACTTTAAAATTTTAATATATAAATTATTTTTGAAATATATTATTGTTTGGATTGAGTGAAAATGTTTGTATCAATATTTAGATTTAGCAAAATTGAATTAACCATTTTAATTTTTAATCATTTAAATATTTTTAAAAACAAAATTTGCGACGCATTAGCAACTGATTGGATCGCTAATATTTTTAAGATATTATTATTAAATCTTGCGACGCAATGACCTGGCATCGCAATAATTTAAAAATAAATTTAATAGCGACGCATTAGCGACTAAAATTGAGTCGCTATTTTATCTTAAAAATTATTTTAAAATATTGCGACGCAATTACCTTGCATCGCAGTATTTTAAAATAATTTTTATTTGCGACGCATTAGAGCGTCGCAATATTTAATAATAATTTTTTAAAAAATTAATTATAAATATTGTGATGCAAATTAGTGCATCGCAATATTTAATAATAATTTTTTTAAAAAATTAATTATAAATATTGCGACACAAATTAGTGCGTCGCAATATTTAATAATAATTTTTTTAAAAAATTAATTATAAATATTGCGATGCAAATTAGTGCGTCGCAATATTTAATAATAATTTTTTTTCTAACTAAATTTATTTTTAAATTTAGCGACGCATTTTCATGCGTCACAATATTGTGACGCAATGTGGCGTCGCAAGAGCGTCGCAGAGAGTCACAAAATTGCGATGCAATTGCGATAAAAGGGTATTGCGACGGACAGTTGAGCGACGCCCTCGTTGCGTCGCTATTGCGTCGCAATATCATGTTTAGCGACGCAATTGCGACGCATTTGGCGTCGCAATATTTAAAATCTCTTGTAGTGAGTTGAGTTTCTGCAACAAATTTATTTTGGTTACTGAAACAAAATTCGTTGCTAAATGTTTGCTGCAACGAATATTTTTTTAGTCAAATTTGTTACTGAATATGAGTTTCTGCAATGAACTTAATTTCATTGCGGAAAAGAGATCGTTGCTAAATAATTTTATTTTCATTGCAAATTCATTTAAAATTATTGCAATTATAACTTGTTCCTAATATTAAATTCGTTATGGAAAGCCAAATTAGTTACGAATGACTCTAAATTAAAGTTCATGAAACTAAATAGCATTAATAAATACATCAACAAAGTCCAAAATCCAAAATACAATCGAAATGTTTTAAACCAAAGTAAAGTATTTGATATCAGCTTAAAAAAAAGATAAAAGAGTGAACAATGCATAGACAACTCAATCTCTCTCATCCAAGATGTTAGTGGAAGATACAACTCAATCTCTCTCATCCAAGATGTCAGTGGAAGATGAAGGTGGAGGGTTGCTCGACGATGTAACCTGTGAAGTCTCAATCGCAGTCATGCGGGCCATAACATTCTCTAGCACTGAGGACATGGTGCCGATCTTTTCGTTGGCTTGCTGAAGCTGCTGAACAAGCTCATCATAAGAGGGTCGATCAACATTGTGGATCGTAGAAGATTCAACAAACTGTCTCTCCCCTAATTGACGACTAGTTTGAATACGCGACCATCCTGGAGCATATGCTGATCGAGGCCCCAAAACCTTCTCCATAATTTGAAGGTCAGTGAGCTGGTTCTTTGAGTCATTCTTATATGTCATCATCTGGGCCTATCAGAGAAAAATATGAAATGAAAAAAAAGATATCATTTCCATAACAATAATATGGACAAAACATCATAATTTAGAATTAAATACTTACATATTGGTCTCGACATATGTCGGATGTCCACTTGTCTGTCTTCTCGTCATGACGAAGCTCCTTCCAACTTTTGATATTATCAACAGCGACATTCCTATTGCGACGAACATGATGGTTTGCTGTTGTCACTGATCCATTCTTAGTCTTTGTCTTTCTATTGCAGAGGTTCTTAATATTCTTCTCTCGCCTTTCCTATAATAAAAAAAGAGATAACTAATAACTTTGAAGCATGAAAATCTAGCAAATGAACACATAAGAAATTCATGACTCAATAAAACAATGTAATCAAATAATCATACCTGCCATTCTTTTGACCTCCAATTTTTGACTAAGAACTTCCAATCTTCAGGTTTACAATATGGATGAGGCTTTGCGTAAGCATCTGCATCTGAGAGCTTGTCCATCTTCTTTTGCAAGTACCAAGCATAAAACCTATGCTTTTGTTGCTTCCAAGCCTCGTTTAATTGCTTGTCAATAATATCTCTTATCCTTTTATCTATCAGATCAATATCCCAATCATCCTAGAAGAAAATTAAATTAGCAATTACATATCAAAAATCAACACATTAACAATTTAAATCCATTTCAACAATAAACTTGCATATCCAATATTTTCAAAGCAATTCCAATAATTCCAAGGAATATCAAGTCCATAACAACAAATTTCAGACAATGATTCTGATCAGTGTTGTGCATTTCATTCATTGTTAATTTGGATGAGAAAAAACTGCACATTCCTTTAGTATCTAATTACAAGACATTCCATTATTAACTTTTATATGGATAATGCATGATTCTGGTATTAGTTGGTTGATTTGGTTGGTTGGCCATCGTCCCCAAAGTTTGGAGGATCTAGGCATGTGTCCAGATCAAGCTTGGAGAAAAATAATAAGATTAAGGGAATATGAATTCAAGAAGATAGTTTTGGGTGCTGCATGTCACATACGATAAGGTTCAAATAGTTACACGCTGCACTAGATCAACAGGCACTTAATTAAGAAAGGGCTCCCAGTCCTTTGGTAATGTTTCTGCATAGCATGGAACTTAATTAAGAAAAGGCTCTTAGTCCTTTGGTAATGTTTCTGAATAGCCTCGCACACTTCATGCTACTGGCATTAAAAATTCCTTGCTTGAAAAATCAAATAATTGAATATGTAAATTAAATGCCATAAGTCAACTAGTTCAGCTAAAATTTCCACATCCATCATTATTTATAAATTTGTTATCATATATCAATTGATCAAAACCATTAATTCTTTTACATTGGTGAGTGGCATTGAAACAATACAATTCAATAAATCAAAATATAAGCATTATCTGAAATATCAAAGTTGTGGTTGTATGGTTTGTAAGCACTTCACACTTTGAAACACCATGCATAATGTGAACTAAAATTAACCAACTAATTGATAACTTAAGTTTAATCACATTTCACCCATGACTGCTAGTCACTGGCAAAATTTGATTGGAGAATCACATATGAGTTTTTCATCTATTTTGCCTTCTACTCATCACTCTTTCCAGCTCCCAACTACCCATGTCACCCAATACACTGTGATTCTTCTCCAAACTCTAAAATTTCAAGTACCCATATGACCATATAACTTGGGTTATTTCACAAAATTTGTCATCTTTCCCACATTCTATTTGTTATGCCAGGATGAATTTGCAGGATGAAAACAATCCCCCCCCCCTCCTCTCAACAAGTTACAAAGCAGAATTAGTCATCTTTTTGGACAAAAGAAGAGTATCTCTTCAAAACACAATTGAAACTCAACCTTATGTTGGTCCAAATAGTTGAAGTGTTCAGATCAATTTCATTTCAGTCCAATTTTGTTTCTTGATGCATGTATCCTGATGAATATGTTGGATTACCCATTTAATTTCATGTGTTTACAATCCTTAGTGTGGAAACATTCCTTTTATGATTCTTTTCTTCCTTCTTTGTTTTCTAGGTTGAATGTACGATGCCATCAATGAGTATGCACTTCTCCGAGGCAATCTACAACACTTTTATTGAAGCAAATGGAATGCTGTTAGAAAGAAAGTTTACAGTGCGAAAGAATGTTGCATATACTGCTAGGATTGATAATCCAGATGATGCCCATTCCTTCCCGATTTCTATGACTGTCAAGTTAGACAAGTTGGATTTCCATGTTGACCTTGAAGATGATGCAGGATACATAAAATATGAAAATACAACTTTCTATGGAGCATGGGATTCTCAAAGTGACACCTAAGTACATCATCCATCGACTCAACTTGAGACTCAAGTTTAATTGAATGTGTTACCAACAAATGGTTTTTTTCCATATTAACAAACAAAATGAACTGCATATGCTAAATGATGAAAGTCCATTCTAATCACAAACAACAACTTTTAAATCATAGAAAGTCCCATCTTTTACATGCAATAGTATCCACTCTGGAATTGAATCAAAAGTTAACTATGTAAGCAAATCAACAATTTTTTTCTTTCTTATACTACTAAAATCAATTTTTTCTGAAAGTAGATATATAAAATGTCATTTTCTAAAAGTTGTAGTACATTACAGATCTCATCCACATTCAAACGATATTATAAGAAACTAGGACTTTTAAAATAAAAGGACATGCCTTTTCACGTAGTGTCTATTTTTCATGCTCAGGAATGTTCCTCCACTCGCGATACTGAAAAGATGCTTCTTGTCGAGCAACAATCCCACAGCAATTGTTGAATTGGACTGCATTGTCACCAAGCGCCTGGCGAATGCCGAACTCAAACCTAAGAGGCAACTTAGCTTACTTCGCAACTTCTCGAGCAGCAATGACTTTCAAATTTCTACTGCATTTGCGACCATTCCTCGAAGGAGCAGTACCTACAAAGAATATAAGATAGTTAGAATATTGTTTATTTCAAAAAAAAAGTAATAATATTTATATACCTTGTAAAGATTCTGAAGGAATAATAGTGCTCACACTCGACATCCTCTGTTGAAGTAAAGAAAAATATGATATGTTAGAAATCATGCATGATTATGGATAATAAAAACTTAAAGAAATATAACATATTACATAATTACTTCTTCATTCGGAGAAATCATCTTCATCATCATCAATAAACTCATCATTATTCGAACTATTATCGTCATCTTCATTTGTAGGTTTGTTGGCAACATCATTGTCAATAATAATTGGTGGTAGGTCATTTCGAACCAATTCATGACTACTGATTTCGTTATCCTCAACCATAAGGGGTATATTGGACACATGTTCCTCCTGCAACACCTCTTCCTCAACCACTTCATCAACTTGGGTTATTTTAGGCATATCCCAGATGTGTCGGTGTGGAAAATGTTGAACAACCCGCCAATCTTTTCCATGTTTCAAATCAGGAAGGTAGACCACTTGTTTTGCTTGGGTCGCCAAAATGAAAGGGTCATTCTTATACCACTCGAGGTTATTCGAATGCAAGTAAACCATCTCCCTTTTAGTTTTTTTGTTCTGCCATGCAGTCAACATTTTTATACCATCTTCCACAGTATCAAAAGGATAGATGTACATAAGAGTAAGGGATCGATTCCACAGACTTTAGCGATTATCTTGAAATAAACATATAAATAATCAAGATAATCTATCGCAATCGTACCCGTAGATCACGGTCCCCATCAGTCTAAAATTATTTCACTTAAATATAATTTAATAACAATTTAACATGAATAGAAATTTTATTTCAATAACATCCAACATATTAAAATCATTTGTAACATGAAGAAGGCAATAAAAAGCAATAAAATAAACTGGGATGAACCAAGCCACGAGATGCAGATTGCTCGGACGGGCACCTAGCCCACAGAACTTTTTGTCATCTTCTTCCTTCTCCGCAATCACGATCCCTTTGCAGGCCCCGGATGCGAATCTGGACGCAGTGGAAGCCATCTAGACCCATTCTCTCAATTTGATAACTTCCATCTATTCCACTCCAAGACTCGGAGGGCCCTAAGCTCGATGAAGTCACTTGGTTGCCGACTTCTCTTTAAAATCCGTGCTAAAATAGATAAATAAATGAAAAATCAATTTGCTCATCTTAACTCCGATTTGAGTGGTTTGATCCCTAAAATCAGCTCTTTAAGTTGATAAGATTTTATCCTCCATCTCCATATGCAATTTCATCATATTAACCATATATTTGATTAAGAAAGTGATTAATGGAGAAAATTGTCAAATCATCACCTTAGATCTAAACCAAATAGGGAACGTTCTTTGTTGTAGTTCCATTGAGGGATTGGCATGACCTTCATTACGAAGGATCCACATATGCTCACTACAATAACAAGTACAATATTAGTATACATGTTGAGATGAGCAAATGTAATAGATAGAAGTAGTAAGCAATTTATTATACTTACTCAAAAAATTCTTGAATATTGGCATTGTTGAGTATATACCAATGAAACTAAAGTTTTGTTTCAGCAATATCGATATACTTTTTTCCTCCAAAGCATCGAACCGGTTGTTTAAAAACCCCAACCTTTGATTCTTGAGGTACCTCTGACACATCAACATTGCGTTCAGGCCTGCTGAACTTAGTTTCTATCTCTGACATATACATTAGCAATATGATAATGCTTCATCGACCACATAAGCTTGAGCAATAGAACCTTCAGGTCGTGCCTTATTCCTTACATATTGCTTATAAGTACCCAAGCATCTCTCCACCCCATACATCCATCTATCACCAACTGGTCCACCAAGTAAGGCTTGTTGAGGCAAATGTATGCAAAGATGCAACATAACATCAAAAAAGGCAGGAGGAAAAATTCTCTCAAACTTGCATAAAATCATAACAATCCCTCTTTCCAACTCCTTTAATTTAGTCCTCACTAACTTTTTAGAACATATTTTTTGGAAGAATAAGCATAAATCAATCAATGTGGCTCGAATGTCCTTTGTAAAAAAATTCAACAACCCAACAGGCAGCAACTTTTGCAAGACAACATGACAATCGTGCGTCTTCATGCCAAATAACTTCTTATCTTCAGTAAAATAACGCTTGACATTGGAAGCATACCCATCAGGAAGTTTGACGTCCCTCATGAACTCAAAGAACTTGTCTTTCTCGGACTTAGTCAAAACAAATGAAGCTTGTGGCAATGCATTAGGTCTTGAAGGTCGTCGCACCAACCATAACTCCTTGCGTATGCCCATATTTTCCAAGTCTTTACGAGCATTCTCATTATCTTTTGTCTTTTTAGGGATGTTAAGAAGTGTAGCAAGGATGTTATCACACACGTTTTTTTCAATATGTATGACATCCAAGTTGTGCCGTAATAGTAGCTTGGACCAATATGGTAGCTCAAACAATATACTCTTCTTCGTCCAGTTGGACTCTGCCTCTGTTCGCTTTCTCTTCCTATCTGGATTGTTTGGGTGTTTTCCTGGGCAACAACGAGGTAAGTTGTTTAATCGAGAAATAATCTCCTTTCTAGAGAGTTCAACTGGTGGACCACGAGTTTCTGGAAACCCATCAAATTCTTTGCTATTGCGCCACCTATGATTTGGTTCCAACCAACGACGAGCACCAATGTAGCATCGTTTGCAAGTAATGCCAACAGACGGTGTGTCATCACCACAAATAAGACAAGCCTTGTACCCACTAGTTGACCATCCTGACAAATAAGCTAGAGCAGAAAAATCACTGATAGTCCATATAACCATGGCACGGAGGTTGAAGATCTCTTTTTTGTATGCATCATAAGTCGTTACTCCAACATCCCATAACTCCTTCAACTCCTTAATCAAAGGACGCATAAAAACATCAAAGTCCTTTCCTGGAGATTTAGGCCCAGGAATTAGCAAACTCAAAAACATGAAAGATTGTTTCATAAGCTTCCATGTTGGTATATTGTATGGTGTTAGAATGACTGGCCAAACACTATATTTACTACTCATCTGACCAAATGGATTAAAACCATCAGAAGCAAGAGCTAGTCGTACATTCCGGCAATCAGCTGCAAAGTCAGGATAAAAGTTGTCAACATGCTTCCATGCTTCAGCATCGGATGGATGAGACAAATCTCCATCATCATCATGACAGTCATGATGCCAACGCATGTCTTTTGCAGTCTTTCGTGAAGCAAACAACCTCTTCAATCTAGGAGTAATTGGAAAGTGAAATAGTCTTTTGTGAGGCACCTTCGTTTTCTCATTCTTACGTACATAACGAGGTTCATGACACACAGGACATTCTTCTTTTCCAGCATCTTCACCCATGAATACAAAACAATCATATTTGCACACATCATAAGTTTGATAACCCAAGCCTATATTAACCAACAAACGCTTCACTTCCCCTAACTTTCTTGGCAATCGATTATTTATGGGAAATGCATCAGCTAATAGTTCCAGAAGCATATTAAACGAGTGGTCAGACCACTTGTTTAAGACTTTTATATGCATGAGTTTAATTATAAACTCCAAAGAGGAGAATTTTGTGCACCCTTCATACAATCCACAATTAAGTTCTTCGAACATCTTATCATACCTTCTCTGATCACCATCGTTCATCTCCTCAAAAGCAACATTGGTTGCATTCTCCACATGGACATAGTTTGGCCCAACTGCATCATGGATTGCTGCTTCGATGCCTTTAAATTCTGAGGATGAGTCAGAATATTCTACTGCTACATGTCCAAGCTCGCCATGTTTGTTCCAAACGATATAAGTGAGAGGAAACCATAAGTACAAATGTGAGCTTGAATGGCAGGCAAGGTTTGCATGAGTATATTTACACATTTGCGGCAAGGACATAATGTTTCACCATTTGAATTCAAGCAGTTACGTGCTACGTCTAGGAATTGGATAACTCCATCCTTGAAACGTTGTGACACACGATTTATTTCGTGAATCCAACTGCGATCCATTTCTGCAGGATATCAATCCAACTGAACAATTCAATTACTAGTTTCATATTTACATGTCATCATCATATCATATTATCATTATGTCACCATATCATATCATGTTAGAACATAGCAAACTATAGATGGCACAATTTCATATTAAAACAATACACTTGATTTTCTTATCACAATCAAGTAATACATAGTAATGTATTAAAATAACTTGCAGCTCCAAATCATCCCTCTAATTGAATCACAAAATTTTAACTTAAACTCTTATCAGTTCAATCTCCCTGTCACGATGCTAACACCCCCCCCCCCCCCCACGTCAGCTACTTGGAACCAAATCAACCTCAACCAGCTCCTGTTGCCTTGCCTCCCCCCCTACAACAACCTCAACCAGCTCTCACGATTTCTCCCTGGAACCAGCCCCCAGCTCCCTGTTTCTCTCCCCCCTGTTTCTTTCCCCCCCAACCTCAACCAGCTCTCAGGATCCCCCCCCTCCCCCCCCCCCCACCACCAACAGCTCTCACAATTTCTCCCTCGAACCAGCCTCCAGCTCCCTATTTCTTTCCCCCCCCCCCCCCCCCCCAACCTCAACCAGCTCTCACAATTTCTCCCTGGAACACCCCCCCCCCTCCCCCAACAGCTCTCACGATTTCTCCCTGGAGCCAGCCCCCAGCTCCCTGTTTCTTTCCCCCCCTCCCCCAATCTCAACCAGCTCTCACGATTTCTCCCTGGAACCAGCCCCCCCAGGAACCAGTTCTCACGATTTCTCCCTGTCACGATTTCGGCCCCCTCCACCCCCCCTCCCCAGCGCAGCTCTTCCATCACGACAACTGTTTCTCCCCCCCTTTCACGATGCTTCCCCCCCTCCTCCGATCGGCCCGCCGTTTCTCCCCGCTCCCTATTTCTCACCCCCCCCCCCAAAGCTCCCTGGAACCCCAACGATCCTTCTTCCTCCCCCCTCCCAACAAGCTCTCTAGATGCTTCTTCCCCAAACCCCCCCAAAGCTCCCTGGAACCCCAACGATCCTTCTTCCTCCCCCCTCCCAACAAGCTCCCTGGATGCTTCCCAAACAACAAGCTCCCTGGAACCCCCCAACGATGCTTCTTCACCCCCCCCCCCCCCAACAAGCTCCCTGGAACGGCCCCTATTTCCCCCCTCAATGATGCTTCTTCTTGTCCCCCCCCCCCCCCCAAAGCTCCCTAGAACGGCTGAGAACACCCCCCCCCCCCAAGCTCCCTGGAACGGCCCCTGTTTCTCTCCCCCAATGATGCTTCTTCTTGTCCCCCCCCCAAAGCTCCCTGGAATAGCTGAGAACCCCCCCTCCCAAGCTTCTGGAACGATGCTTCTCAGCCTCGCCCCCCCCCCCCCCCCCCCGCCGCAAATCTCTGTCATGATTTTTCCAGCTGCCCCCACTCCCTTTTCTCTCCCTGTCACCTCCTCCGGTCGGTTACCGGCTTTCCCCTCTCTGGACACGATTCCCCCGCCCCTCCCCCCCCCCCCCCCAAAACACAACGACGTCGGGACTCGGAAGCTAGGGTTTGGGTTATTTTAAACGAAAACTAGGGTAGAAGAAAAACTAGATAACTCAACCTAGTTTTCCTTTTCTCTCTTTAACTAGTGTTGGGTTTGATTAAGAGATGCATACCTGGATCAACGATGATGGCGATGAAGTTCTCCTGTAGCTACTTAGAAATAGGGTTTAACCCTTCTTCTTTTCACGCACTCGCGTAAGGCGTAGATGAAAAGAAGAGGTAGTTAGGGCGATTCTTCTAATTAACTTTTTTTAATTAATTTTTATTTATATTAGATATTCATTGCAAAAAATAAAATATTCATTGTTGAATATATTATTTTTATTATTTTTTTTAAAAAAATAACTTTTGCAATGATTTAAAGTTTGTTGCTAATAATCGGAGTTTTAATAATAAATTTATTCATAGCAGAAATAGTAATTCGTTGCTGAAAGTTTTTGGTGCCAAAAATTTTCCTGCAAAAATGAATATTATGTGGCGCTAAAACATTCAGCAACAATATTTTTAATCACCACAAAAAATATTCATTACAGAAAGTCCTTTCTAATTAATTATGAATTTTCAACAACGAATATTTGTATTCATTGCAAATATCCACTTTCACCAATGAATTTTAAAATTCATTGCAAAAAAATTCATTGCTGAAAGAAAAAATCTTGTAGTAGCAGTTCGAGGCATGGATTCAGGAGGTCCGCATCAGCCAGCACGAACCGTCGATCTGAGAAGGGCAATCGTGGCATGGGCCTCTCCTGTCACACTGCTGGTTCCATTTCTATTCAGGAGCACAGGCATCGTATGGTAAGAAGCCATAAACAATTTAAATACTAATTTAGTCATTAACAAATACTTGCATTTATATTCTTTCTTCTGCTTTTATAGTTCGAGCAGGAGGGCAGAGATCCTGGTAAGTTTATCTATTCAGGGCGACGCACACTAGGAAGGATGGTTCCTAGGTCAATACACGATCATGAGAGATTGGGGTGAGAAATTAAATTTATATTTTATTTATTTAATTTTTAATATTTTATTAGCTTTATATATTGATTCATTTGTCATTGATTTTATAACTCAAAGGCACGAGTCAAGGAGCTACAGTCTCAGGCATCGCAAGTCGACTCTACTGATGGGGGGCCCCCCATCAACTCTTACCAGAGGAGAGTTGATGTGTTTTTGAAGGCTGTTGGTGCCCAGCCATGAGACTATAGGGTCTATGGTTTGGGCACCAGAGCTTCCAGATATTTTTCCATCAGGGCTCCAGTTCACGTGGTTCTAGCGATATTCCTCCCGAACAGATAGACGACATCCGGAGATCTATTAAGGAGGAAGTTCGCGAGGAGGTTCGGGAGGAGCTCTCAAAGATGAGAGAGCAGATGCGTAGTTGCAGGATTTAGTTCATCATCTGTCGCAGGGTTCATCCTAGCCTCCGCAGCCTCCACAGCTGCCTGCAGACACATGATGTATTTTTTTTTTCACTACTTGATGTATTTTTTTATTTTTTCTATTTTGTATATAAAATTTTAAATAATTAATAAAATAAATTTTTATCTATTTTAAAAATTTTTTAATGGTTGTTTTGGTCAATTGTATTAGTAATTACATTGTATTAGCAAGTTTAATTTATATTATTTAATTTTTTTAAATAAATAAATTAATTTACTTTAAAAATTAAAAATTTATTTATTTGCTTTTTTTAAAAATAAATAAATTAATTAGCGATGCTATTTTTTATCGCAATTAATTTAAAAAATTAATAATTATGTTATTTTAATTTTTTTAAAAAAATAAATTAACTAGTTAGTGATGCAATTGTGACAAGATTTTATGTCACAAATATTTTTTAAAAAATTATTTTTAATGTAGTGATGCATTAGTGTGCATCAAAATTATTTTTAAAAAATTAAAAATTAATTTATTTTATTTTGTTTTAAAATATAAATTATTAATTAGTGACACTATTTTTTGTTGCAATTAATTTTAAAAAAATTAAAAAATATTTTTTATTTTAAAAAAAATAAATTTATTAATTAGTGACTTAATTGCGATGAGATTGTCCGTCACAACTATTTTTTAAAAAAATATTTTTCAATTAGCGATGCGTCGCAATATTGCGACGCATTTAGTTGCATCGCAATATATTGCGACGCATTTAGTGCGTTGCAGAGAGTCGCTGTTAAGCGATGCAACTGCGAAATTGAGGTTGCGATGATCATTTTAGTGACGCCTTAATTGCTTCACTAATGCATCGCTAAACAAGCTATAGTGACGCATTTGGGCGTCGCTATATTTTAATTTTCTTGTAGTGTTTTTGATAGAAATAATAGTGATGAATCAGTGACGAAAATATTAGTGATTGATTAGTGATAGAACAATGACGAATGACTGATGGATTCTTTCGTCACTAATTTGTCAGCAAATTATGATAGCATAGTAATGGAACTATTAGTGATACGTATTCTGTTAACAATCTATCACTAAATATTTATGACGAATTAGTGATGAAAGTTTTAGTGGCTAAATTTTTATCACCAATCCATCACTAAATTATGATAGAATAATGATAAAAATATTTGTGACGCAATAGTGACAAAATAATGAGTGGCAGATAGTTCGTCACTAATCCGTCACAATTTAGTGACGACATAGCCGCTTTCTGCAACTATTATTTAGTGACGAAAATGTGTTTCGTCATAAATTTTTGATAGAATATTTTGTCACAAATTCGTTGTTATTATTTTGTGATGGATGCTCTTTCTGTCACTAAAATTAGCGACGACAAAAATTATGACGATAAGATTTTTGTCACTAATCCATAACTAAACCCAGTTTGTGATGGAATAGTGATGAAATTTTTCGTTACTATTATACTGTTTTCTTATAGTGATACAACTCTTGGAAAGAGTCAAATCCAAGAACAATTGAGCACATGGTATGAAGCAAGCTCTTCTTTCGGCTAAGAGCATCGGCAACTTGATTTTGAACTCCATATTTGTGCTTGATGTTGAATGTAAATTCTTAAAGATATTCAGCCCATTTTGCACGCCTAGAGTTGAGCTTTTGCTGTCCTGAAATATACTTAAGAGCTTCATGGTCAGTGTACAAAATAAACTCTCTATGAATAAGATATTGCCTCCAATGCTCAAGTGTGCGAAATAATGCATAAAACTCAAAATCATAAGTGTTGTAGTGAAGTTTTGCATCATTCAATTTTTCACTAAAGAAGGCAATGGGTCAACCTCCTTGACTTAGAACTCCTCATATGCCGATACCAGATGCATCACAATGCACCTCAAAGACATGATCAAGTTAGGCAATGCAAGAACTGGGGCTATGCTCAACTTTTTTTTAAGATGTTCAAAACTTTGTTGTGCTGCTCTTGTCCACTCAGAAACTCCTTTCTTCATACAAGAGGTGAGGGGCTGCAATGGTGCTAAAATGCGCAATGAATCTGGTAGAAAGAAGCTAGGCCATGAAAGCTTCGAATTTCATGCACATTTGTTGGAGTTGGCCATTCTTGGATCACCTTAATCTTAGCATCTTCAACTAAGATACCTTCTTTTGAGATGTGAAATCCCAAGAATAAGATTTGTGGCACCATAAAGTAGCACTTGTTTAGGGCTGCATACAAATGTTCTTGTCGTAACACACAACACTTCTTGAAGGTGCTGCAAATGTTCATTAGTAGACTTGCTAAAAATTAAAATATCATCAAAATAAACCATAACAAACTTTCCAAGAAATTCTTTCAAAACTTGAGTCATGAATCTCATGAATGTGGATGGTGCATTCGACAATCTGAATGGCATGACTAGCCACTCAAACAATCCGTCTTTGTTTTGAATGCAGTCTTCCATTCATCTTCAGACTTGACTCTAATTTGATGATATCCACTCTTTAAATCTAGCTTTGAGAAGATGGTTACACCAGAAAGTTGATCCAAGAGATCATCAAGACGTGGGATAGGGAACCGGTACATGATAGTGATTAATTGTCCTACTATCAATACACATTCTCCAAGTGCCATTTTTCTTAGGCACCAAGAGGGCTGGTACAACTCATGGACTTAA
>UESW01001063.1:0-14719 GCA_900491605.1 Calamus simplicifolius | reverse complement strand
ATCTTTTAGTCTATATCTCTATCACCTTCACATCTGTTAAGACCCAAAAGCATTTAATTAAGTTTCAAGTTCTCAGTCTAATTCTCTTAAACTAAACCCAATTGTTGAATAAGTTAAATTTGATCAGGAAGGCTTCAAGTAGCATCTAAATTGAGATCTTAAAAACCCAATTCAGGCTAAGATGTGTTCAGAAGACAATAAAAAGATAATTATGACATTAAGTATAGATGGTTGAAAGAAAGTGCTCTCATGAAAGGATTTCATTTCTTCGTAAGAGGAGTTGCAAATACCTCCAAAATCTCATGAATCACACGCCCCTGTTTCGAAGCATCCACTTCCTAGGAAAATCATTCCTTCCTTCCTTTGGGCATCCTACAAGAAGAGTTTATTTCAGAGCATTCAAATTCCCATGGTTCCACGAGTGACGCATCTGTTGTGAATCCTCTTGCTCCCTAGAATCACTCATTCCTAAAAGGAATCCTGAATACCTCTCATCTTTATCTAAA
Source organism: Calamus simplicifolius (assembly GCA_900491605.1). Classification (NCBI taxonomy): domain Eukaryota; kingdom Viridiplantae; phylum Streptophyta; class Magnoliopsida; order Arecales; family Arecaceae; genus Calamus; species Calamus simplicifolius. The sequence goes on along the minus strand of UESW01001063.1, from coordinate 14,213 downwards.
ATCCCATCAAAATCATGCTCGTTTCCCTGCCTAGAAGAAAAAGAGCATTCATTCATGCTCATCTGAATGCAGGCTCATCCCTATTTGAAAAGAGAGCCTACATTGCTCTAAAGAAAGACTCATCTAAAGAAGAAAGAAAATGTATCTGATGTCTAAAAATCCTGTGCTTATTTTAAGAACATACTCATCCGAACGTTCATGAAATGCTGATCAAGTGCACCCTTCTTAACTTCTTACATGAATTCGGTCCATTCCTAACATTTGATCATTTGGGAGGGCTAAGATTAAGAGACCTTAGACCAGTGTTACCCGGTTCAAATGAACCAGATTTGGTTCAGATGAACCAAGCTCCATACTGTTGGGTTCCCCGGACTGACGCTTCGCTCCAGGTGAAGCGTTTAGTCTTCCGGGAAACCCGATCCGAAGCGCTGCTCAGGTGATTAAATAGGAAGGAAGGAGGACTCCTTCCTTCACGCTGGCGCACTTCATCCATCAGGTAATTCCCTGGCTTCAGAGAGAGAGAGAGAGAGAGAGAGAGAGAGAGAGAGAGAGAGAGCGGAGACAGAGAGAGGAGAGCGAGAGAGAAGGGAACGGCCGAACCTTGGTTCAGGCCCGGCGGCGTGCTCGCGCCTCGCCGGGCCTGAGCTTGGCCGGCGACCGCCGGCGGGGGAGGCGTCCGGCGGGTGGTGGTGGAGAGAGAGAAGAGAGAGGGCCAATTGGCCCTCCTCTCGCGGTGGCGGAAGGTTGAGCTTCCGCGGTTGGTTCGGGCCCGGCGGCGTGCTCGCCTCGCCGGGCCCGAGCTTTGGCCTGTCGCCTCCACCGGCGCCGGGCGTGCGTCCGGTGGAGGTCCGGCCGGCCAAGGTGGCCGGCTGTGCCACCGGCCAACAGCATCGTGCCGCGCGGATGAGAGAGAGAAGAAGAGAGAAATTGAGAGGGAGAGGAAGGGATTGGTGGCCGCGCGCGGCGGCCGGCTCTGGCCCGGCCACCGGCGGCCGGGCCCTCAAATTGGCCGGGTGGCCCTGGCCGCCGGCTAAGTCCCCGTCCCCTGTTCGGTGAAACAGGGGATCCGGGCTTTGGTTGAACCGGGCGGCGGCTGGCCGGTTCAGGCCTTTTGGGCCGTGCAGCATTGGAAGTTTGGGCTGGTTTTTGGGCCCGTAACGGGCCGGGATTAGCAAAAAAATTATATGGCTAGAATCTGGGTGAATTCTAGTTTCATGGGGTATTTTTACTTCCCCAATTGGGTGTGTATAGTGGGAGATATTCGAGCCCAAAGTTGGGCCCGTGAACTAGTCTGGGTAGAAATTCTAAGGGTCATTTTATTATTAGTTTCTAATAAATTAATTGTGTAAATGATCCTGTAGGTGCCCAGACATCTGACTAGCTGTTATACCTGTTGGATTGCGTACTGAGGTAAGTAAGACTAGTTATCAGTATTTAATAAATTATTCATTATATGAATTTTAAATTGTGAATTGTGACATGAAGAATGGAATTGGCTAAATTGTAAGTAGATGAATATTATGAATACATGGTTATTTATGTGCTATGATTTCATATGTGGATGCTATGCATGAGAGATGCAGTTATTATTACATTGATGTGATATTACATGCAATTGTTCAGTAAGTATAACCACTGTTATGCAATATGAGATGTTATTGATATTTGTGCATGATGTGAGGTATGTTATGTGTGTCGCCGCGGTTCTCCTTTACTATGTCATACCACACCGTCTAGAGGACGTGTTCTGCTTGTTTATGCCACACACATCTAGAGGATGTGTTCTGCTTGTTTATGCCACACACACGTGGAGGATGTTCTGCTTGTTTATGCCCACATAGAGGATGTTCTGCTTGGGTTCGAGATGGCATCACGCATCTAGAGGATGTTCTGAGTTCTATGAGGTGGCATCACACATCTAGAGGATGTGTTCTGCTTGGTTCTAGGTGGCATCACACATATAGAGTATGTGTTCTGGTGGATTATGATATGTGACCCTGGTATCTGGACCCTTTCAGTGGGGATGCTTGTTGGTACACTGATTGAGTATTGCAGGGCCGTGGGTCATTTATAGTTACCATTGAGAGTATAAACAGTGAGTTTACTTATTGCATGTTTGAGTATTTGTGGAATGTTTAAGCATGCAAATCATTTATATGCTTATGATTGTTATGCTATGATTTGACTGTATAACGTGGCTTACTTATTGAGTGTAAGCTCAAAAATCTTACAATGTTTTTGTCAGAGCCACGAGGTTGAAGATGGATGGTTGGGGTGATGGATCTTCTATTAAATAAAATCAAGACCATTATTTTGTTGTAACCCTATTACTTATGTGTAGGGCTTGATGCCCAAACTTTATTATTGTGTGTGTAAGGGTTTGAAACCCAAAACTTTTACTATTCAGTGATGTATTTGGTTGGTTTATATATATAATGTTATGTGTAAAAATTTTAAGACGCCTTGCGTGCCCGGCACGCGGCGGGTTGTCACCCTAGCCCGATATTGGGTCTGGGGCGTGACAGCTTTATGGTATCAGAGCTTAGGTTATGACCCTAGGGACACGACATATTGACATGATAACACGTAGATGAACTGATGGGGAGAACATGACATATATAGGGAAACCTGACACTCTAGGCAAAATACTTGGATGACATTGAGACAATTATGACTTTCAAGGAATTTCAGGAATTATGCTTTGGAAGCTTGAAATTTAAAGTTTATCAAGATATTAATTGAATTACAAATTTGATAGGAATTAAGAATGAACCATCGCAAGCCAATGATATATGTGGCTCCCTGGCTGGTGACCTTGACCAGTGGGGAGGCCAAGGGGCTTCTAGAGGTTTTAGCTCCATTAAACTTGTTGGAAATGATTCGTAGCACCTTTAAATAATATGGGAGATGAAATTTTAATTGGATATGCAATAAAAGATAGATGAATATATGGAATATAGTAGTTGAAAATTGCAATTGATGACTAATATGACTAAGATACATCATTATGTTCATATTGCAATTGAGTTGATATGTGGATTTGGAGTTAGTAAATCTAAATTTGAATGTGGATGTATATAATGAATTTTTATTTGTAGAACTTACATTGTTGATATTGTAAGTTTAAGATTATGAGCTAATCTGCTGGTTATAGGATGATTAATATTGATGATATTTTGGGAATGAAATAGTTAATTACATTTTTGATTAATCACAATTGAGTACTTTCTGAATTTGAGTCTGGATGGATAAGTATATATAGTGAATTTTACTAAGAGAACTTTTATTATGGATATTGCATGTTCAAAACTGATTGTTAATTTGCTAGATGTGGAGATGGTTGATATTGATGCTAATGAAATAGTTGACTGCATATTATATCTTGATGGACCATTTAGAAGAATATAAAATTTTAAATTCTGAGACAATTACTGTTTAAGTTTTTGAGAGTAGTAATCTTTAGAACTGATTTTGGCTATAAATGATCAAATATTTTGATGGTAGAAAGTGAAAGATTTTAGCAATAATGAGAATAAGATAAACTCCACTGATAAAGAATTTCATGGGGATTTTCATCTTTAATAGATTTCTAAATCAAGATATCTATTCATTAACTTATTGTACCTTTCTTCATAGTTCCTAAGTAGATATCTTTCTCCAGGATGGATAAATTATCAATCAGCCATAAGTGGCATAATTATTGTTAAGAAAATAGGAGGGAGATGATTTTATTTTGATTATTATCAGTTATGGATTATGGTTAAGGGTACATCTATTATCACTTTCAAGTCATAGAGAGATTACTATAATTTTCAATTATGTCTTTCGGATGGTAAGTGCATTTTCAATCTTTATTGACCTTATAAGTCTTGTATCCATCTGAGCTAGATTAGTGAAGTCACTTTGAGATATTTGAAGGGTTTAAATTAGTTGGTCATGTTATGGCATGAGACATTGCATAATCTATAGATGATTTTGATAATCATTGGTAATGAAATAATCGATTCAAGAATTTGAATCATTTAAATTGCATTATTTATTGAGGATATACTGACCTATTCAAGAGAAATTGATTGGTTATGGTGGTATTATTGATAAATATGAAGGAGATTAATATACTGATGATTAATGATGGCACTATTATTCAAAGAAATTAAATTAGTTGATTATGATAATTATGAAAGATATCCTAAATGATTGGCATAATGTTCATTGATGTTAGCTTGAAGTATTCAAGAGTGAAACCAAGTATGTTATGATGATTAAATAAGTGTCGTAATGATTAATGGCACATTCAACTATTTATGAGTTGAGAGAGCATTGGAAGAAACTATCTTATATTTAATTCAAAAGAATTTAGAACTGTCTTATCGAGGAATTAAGTACCTGGTGTTACTAACCTTAAGAATGGATGACATAATACATGTGATGGACTCTATGATATTTATGATGATTGTGTTGTGAGAAGTTAAGGTATTAAAAAAAAAGATGACAGGAAAGAAATACTTCTTAAGGAATTCAATTTTATTTGGTAGAAAGATCAAATTAATTTTGAAAGTTGGACATGTCATTTGGGTACTTGGGAATGAAATAAAAGTTTGCTAGTGAGTATCTTTAATGGTACAAAATTTGTGGACATTTAATTTCGAGGATGAAATTTTAGTGGATAAATGTTAATATTTGTTTTGGTTTAATGGTAAACTGCGTAAATTGAGTCTGAACCCATTTGTCTCACTCTCCTAATTCGATGATGTCTTCATAAAGCTTTGTGGATTAAGCTGAATTTCTGTCCAGCCTTCCACCCTCAAATAGATGGACAATCTGCATGAACCAATTAGATTTTGATGATATACTGCGAGCCTGTGTGATGGATTTAGAAAGTGCTTGGTATAGCTTCTTACCCTTAGTGAAATTGCTTATTTTTGATTACCAAGCCAACATTCAAATGGATTCATTTCAATTGTCTATGATATAAGGTGTAGATTCCCTTCATATTGAGATGAGGTGAGAGAGAGAAATTTTGGACTGAGCTGGTGTAGCAACTATGAAAAGTATCGTTAATTAAAGCAGCTTCATGTAGCTCAAGTCAATAGAAAAGTTATGTTGATGTTAAAAGAAAGATTTGAAATTTCAGGTTGAAAATCATTTGGAAGTTTTACTAATCAATGATATGATGAGATTTGTGTTAGAGGTGAATTGAGCCACAATACATTGGGCCATTTGAGATTTTGATCAAAATAAGGAGGTGGCTTATAGCTTAGCACTGTCTTCATTACTCTTTGGGGTGTTCAATGTGTTTCATATCTTTATGACTGAGGAGGTGTATTTCAAACCCCGTTATGTGTTAGAACTTGAACCGATTTAGTTAAGAAAGAATTGACCTATGAAGATCATTTTGTGCACATTTGGACCGCAAGGATTAAGTTCAGTATTCCTGAAGGAATAATGTATTCCATGTATCTATGCTATGTTTCAGACCCCAGTCATGTTATAGCTTATGAGCCTATTCGTCATATGAGGAACATCCTGTGCGTATCGTGGACCGCAAGGATCAGATTCTGAGGCGGTACCATCCCTTATGTCAAAGTTCAGTGGAATAATCACTCTGAGAGGGAGGCTACTTGGGAGCTGGAGGAAATAAATCGAAGTATCCATAATTATTTGAAGGTAATTTATCTATTTAAGATTGTTGACTTTTGAGATTTATAGTATACCAATTTCGAGGCCGAAATTTTTATAAGGAGGGGAGGATGTATACCCGGTTCAAACGAACCAGATTTGGTTCAGATGAACCAGGCTTGGTTCAGATGAACCAAGCTCCTGACTTTTGGGTTCCCCGGACTAACGCTTTCGCTCCAGGTGAAGCGCTTAGTCTTCCGGGAAACCCCCGATCCAAGCGCTGCTCAGGTGATTAAATAGGGAGGAGGAGGACTCCTTCCTTCACGCTGGCGCACTTCATCCATCAGGTAATTCCCTACCAGAGAGAGAGAGAGAGCGTGAGAGAGAGAGAGGAGACAGAGAGAGAGAGAGAGCAGAGAGCGAGAGAGAAGGGAAGCGGCCGAACCTTGGTTCAGGCCCGGCGGCGTGCTCGCCGCCTCGCCGGGCCTGAGCTTGGCCGGCGACCGCCAGCGCCGGGGGAGGCGTCCGGCGGGGTGGTGGTGGAGAGAGAGAAGAGAGAGAGGGCCAATTGGCCCCTCTCGCGCGGTGGCGGAAGCGGCTTCCGCGGTTGGTTCGGGCCCGGCGGCGTGCTCGCCGCCTCGCCGGGCCCGAGCTTTGGCCTGTCGCCTCCACCGGCGCCGGGCGTGCGTCCGGTGGAGGTCCGGCCGGCCAAGGTGGCCGGCGTGCCGCCGGCACAGCATCGTGCCGCGCGGATGAGAGAGAAAGAAGAGAGAAATTGAGAGAGAGAGGAAGGGATTGGTGGCCGGCCGCGGCGGCGGCCGGCTCTGGCCCGGCCACCGGCGGCCGGGCCGCCCTCAATTTGGCCGGCGGCGGCCCTGGCCGCCGGCTAAGTCCCCGTCCCCTGTTCGGTGAAACAGGGGATCGGGGGCTTTGGTTGAACCGGGCCGGCTGGGCCGGCCGGTTCAGGCCTTTTGGGCCGTGCAGCGAAGTTTGGGCTGGTTTTTGGGCCCCGTAACGGGCCGGGATTAGCAAAATAATTATATGGCTAGAATCTGGGTGAATTCTAGTTTCTTGGGGTATTTTTACTTCCCCAATTGGGTGTGTATAGTGGGAGATATTCGAGCCCAAAGTAGGGCCCGTGAACTAGTCTGGGTAGAAATTCTAAGGGTCATTTTAATATTCTTTCTAATAAATTAATTGTGTAAATGATCCTGTAGGTGCTCAGACATCTGACTAGCTATATATACCTGTTGGATTGCGTACTGAGGTAAGTAAGCCAGTTATCAGTATTTAATAAATTATTCATTATATGAATGTTTAAATTATGAATTGTGACATGAAGAATTGTATTGGCTAAATTGTAAGTAGATGAATATTATGAATACATGGTTGTTTATGTGCTATGATTTCATATGTGGATGCTATGCATGAGAGATGCAGTTATTATTACATTGATGTGATATATTACATGCAATTGTTCAAGTATAATCCACTGTTTATGCAATATAGAGATGTTATTGATATATTTGTGCATGATGTGAGGTACTGTTATGTGTCGCCGCGGTTCTCCTTTATCATGTCATACCACACACACGTCTAGAGGACGTGTTCTGCTTGTTTATGACGTCTAGAGGTGTTCTGCTTGTTTATGCCACCACACGTCTAGAGGACGTGTTCTGCTTGTTTATGCCATCACACATCTAGAGGATGTGTTCTGCTTGGGTTCGAGATGGCATCACGCATCTAGAGGATGTGTTCTGAGTTCTATGAGGTGGCATCACACATCTAGAGGATGTGTTCTGCTTGGTTCTAGGTGGCATCACACATATAGAGTATGTGTTCTGGTGGATTATGATATGGCGTGACCCTGGTATCTGGACCCTTTCAGTAGGGGGATGCTTGTTGGTACACTATTGAGATATTGCAGGGCCGTGGGTCACATTTACAGTTACCATTGAGAGTATAAACAGTGGGTTTACTTACATTGCATGTTTGAGTATTTGTGGAATGTTTAAGCATGCAAATCATTTATATGCTTATTGATTGTTATGCTATGATTTGACTGTATAACGTGGCTTACTTACTGAGTGTAAGCTCATAAAAATCTTACAATGTTTTTGTCAGAGCCACGAGGTTGAAGATGGATGGTTGGGGTGATGGATCTTCTATTAAATAAATCAAGACCATTATTTTGTTGTAACCCCAGTATTACTTATGTGTAGGGCTTGATGCCCAAACTTTATTATTGTGGTGTGTAAGGGTTTGTAACCCAAAACTTTTAGTATTGAGTGATGTATTTGGCTTGGTTACATATATAATAATGTTATGTGTGAAAAATTTTATGATGCCTTGCGTGCCCGGTACGCGGCGGGTTGTTACCTAGCCCGATATTTGAGTCTGGGGCGTGACACCCAGCCTTACGAGACTGTAAAACTCAAGCAATTATCCTGAAACCAGGAAGCACATTATCTCAATTCCTCTAGAGAAACACTGCTCCTTTTGACCTCAGACCATCGGTAAACAATTTTACACTTTGAATCCTAAACCCAAAAACCCTTGTCTAAAAACTCTTAAACAGAGGTTTCATACATTTAAATAAGTCTCCCTACAAACCAAGCAATTACAAGTTTGAGCCAACCCATAGCATGCGTGGCAACCATCGACCTAAGTATCGAGATAGTCCAAGTAGCTATGAAGTAGTTTCAGTTCTCAAAATGGATATTAGACCTAGTCTCCGCACCAAAAAAATATATAGTGACCCAACAACCTCCTAGAAACTCGACATTCAAATCATTAAAGAAGACTTTAAAACCTCAAAATTGGGCTCCTAAGCTCACCCCTAAAGCAAATGGTGACATAGAATTTCTCCAACTTCAAGACTAAGGCTTTCAAAGTAGGTCTCTGCTTTCAATCAAATGAAGCATTACTTCAAAGTCTAAAAAAACTTCACAGCAGCTTAAGTCCGAGTTCATAAAGTAGCTTAGGTAAAAAAGTGGCTCGAGTGCTACTTCAAAAGTAGCCCAAGCTTGAGTTCAGATTAAGGCTAATTTGAGTCTTAAAAAAGAATCTTACTTCTAGATAGGCCTCGAAAGGAAGTCCTATTTTTAAATTAGGTCTTAAAAGGAAGTCCTACTTTTAGATTAGTTTCAAAGAAGTTTTACTCTCAGATCAGCCTCAGAAAAGGGGAGTCCTACTCTCAGATAGGCCTTAAAAGAAGTCTTACTCCTAAATTAGGCTTCGATGGGAGTCCTAGTCCCAAATTAGCCTAAAAAAGAGTCCTACCCTCAAGTCAAGCTCAAAGGGAGTCCTAGTCGTAGGTTGGCTTCAAAAGAAATCCTACTCAGAGATAAAGCCTCAAAAGGAGAGTCCTACTGATAGGCCAACCTCAAAAAGGAATCCTACTCTCAACTCAGCCTTAAAAGAGAATACTATTCTCAAGTAAAGCCTTAGAAGGAAGTCCTACTCTTAGATTTGCCTCAAAAGAGAGTCCTACTTTCATATTAGCCTCAGAAGGAGTCCTACTCCCAAATGGAACCTTAAAGAGTTATACTCATAAGCCAGCCTCAAAGAGAGTCCTACTACCAAGTCAGCCTTAAGGGGAGTCCTACTCATAGGTAGAACTTCAAAGGAATCCTACTCTCAAGCCAGCTTTAAAGGGAGTCATAATACTATGTTAACATTAGAAAGGAGTCGTACTCCTATATCAGCCTCAAAAGAGTTCAACTCCTAAATTAGCCTCAAGGGAGTCCTACTCTCAAGTGAAACCTTAAAAGGGAGTCTTACTCCTAAGCCAACTTCAAAAGAGCCCAAATCTTAAGTCTTTCTCTTAGATGGAGTCTAAAAGTGGTATTCTATTATTAGGTGGAGTCTAAAAGGAGACTCCTACTCTTAGGCCATCCCCAAAAGGAATCCTCCTAAATAAAGCCTCAAAAGAGAGTCTTACTTGCAGATAAAGCCTCAAAAGGAGAGTTTTATTCTCAGGCTAGGCCATCCCCAAAAGGAATCATCCTAAATAAAGCCTCAAAAGAGAGTCTTACTTGCAGATAATGCCTCAAAAGGAGAGTTTTATTCTCAGGCTAGCTTCAAAGGGAGTCTAACTCATAGGTAAGGCCTCATAAAAGATTCCTATTTTTAGGAAAGCCTCGGAAAGGAGTCCTAGTTACATATCAAGTTAAAGAAGAGCTCTGTTTTAAATCGAGTCCTACTCGATTTAAAAAAGATCCTATTCCTAATTTGAGCCTTGTTTAAATTAAAAAGAAGACCTAATACTTTTAGTTCGAGCTCTACTCGAGAGGAGCCTTACTCTAATTCGAGCCTCACTTGACTCAAGAAGGAGACTTGCTCCTAATTCGAATCCTGCTCAACTCAAACAGGATCTTTGCTCCATCAAAATGATCCATCAAAATCCTGAGTGGCCTATATATTTATTTGTTCTCCAAATGAAGAGAGACTACTGGGACCTTATATGTTTGCAAGATTAGATTGAATTCAAAAAGCTATTCATCTCAGTAAATACAACTATCAGGGTCATCTCCACCAGAGTAAGGGAATATTATGTGTGTGGTCCTTGATTGGATTAATCCCTTGATTTTTGAGTGAAGATCATATTTCTATTTTGATTTGATTGCCATGCTTACCCTCATTTGTTAAGAATTATCTAGGTTGGATCGATGATTAGTGTATTTGAGATTCAATGATGCAATAAAATTCTTCAATCCTCCATAACATATCTCTGAGTTATCTTCTAAAATTCTGATCTCATTCTCCATTGTTGCTTTTATTTGTGTACTTATTACTATAGCCATAACTCTATTATCAGGTGATACGAATCCATTATCTTTAATAAGTAAATATTAAAGAGGATAATAGAAAGATGACCCAAGGATTAGTGCTTCGAAAGGGTCAAACCTCTAAATAATCATTTTGAAAATAATTAATCTCTCAAAAAAGCTAGAAAACTTTTATTCGTGGTTTTTTTTCCCTATGTAGCAACCGTAACTTTTTATGAACTCAAGAATAACAAATATGAAAACTTTAACTCTAATTTAAGTGCATAAATAGAAAATTTGTTATGTGAAACCACATCATCACCCTCCTTGTCTACTCACAGGAGCTAATCCTTTGAACCATGTGCTAGCCCTATGATGTCTCCAAGACCTCCTTGCCCAACATGGTCTAGTTTGAGTACCTCCCTCTCATGTTCTTATGCAGAGACGACGACAACGATGAGGTGGTGATCACCACCTACGCGTGGTTGCATCATTACTAAGTTGACGTCCATTGAATCTTTGTGTTTGATGACTTGGTTGCAGAGTTTCAGTTCGTCAGGCAAAAGGACATGCTACCAAGTATGTAGTCTGACAAGACCAATGAGACAGAGCATATTATGCCAGCATAGTAAAATACATAAGCAAATTCGTCAGCCACGTAGATGTAAAAACCATCCCTTTCTAGGATGAATCTGATCAAAGGCTTTTCGGAAGGGAGAATTATGAGCAGAGTGGAGATACGATTAATTGTTGTTGTTTGGGATGCATCTAAATTAAGCCTTTCATATTAAAGAATGCTAGATATTTTTTCAAATAGTCAAATTTTTTATAATATAATTTTTACTTTAAAATCTAAATAGATTGATGTGAAAAAGACATTTATATAACAATCGTTAAATAGATGCAAAAAAATAAGAAAAATCATAGCATCCTCATGAGAAAAAAGGATAGCCTTGGCTTATAAACTTTTATTTTTATAACAGAATGGAAATATGACTTATATTCATATTCTTTAATAAAAAGGAATAAGAATAAAAGAATAGAGATATGTCTTATATCATATTATCTTTATGAAAGAATAAAGATATAACTCATATTCTAGCTAGTTGTTTAGCGAAAAAGTATAAGGATAAAAAAATAAGAATATAGCTTTGGCACATATCTTATTATCTTTATAAAAAAATAAGAATATGAAGGGATATGACTCATATCTTTGTTTTTAAGAGAAAAGATACAAAAATAAAAGAATAAAGATATAGCTTATATCCTATTATCTTTGTAAAAGAATAGAGGTATAACTCATATCGTATTATCTCTATGACTCAAATGAATGTAAAAATATTAGAATCTTTAAAATAAAATATTTTGGATTCATCTAATCTATTAAATGAACGTATTTCATCTTAGCCCATTCAAATTTTAAAGCAAAAGTTAGGCTACCGAAAGCTTATTCATATGAAAGAATATCTTGTGTCCTATGTGAAAGACCTAATTCAAACCCTTAGCAATGAGGTGGAATTGAACATGGTACCAATAAAGTGGAGTGAAACAAGTCATAAATAGACTGCAGCAACTGAAAAGCAACACAATAAATATATCCATTTAAATTTTAATATATTTATTAATTATATCAAAAATTTAGATCTTAACATGATCTATGTATATATAGCTTTTATGACATGATCTGTGCAATCTATTTAATAAATAGATAGTATTTGGATTGACACAAATGTATGTTTTATTCTCAACTTATATAGCCTGGAATCATATTTTACTCCATTTAACTTGTGTAATTCAATTTTTAGATTTTATTTGATGAAGTCTAAAAATATCCAAAACATCCTCCACTTCTATTCTCTTACCCTTTTATTTGATTATTTTATATATTAAATAAATAAAGATGTACACGTAATTTCTTAACATATGTTGAACAAATCTCGTGGGGTGTGAAAGGTTTTACAAGTCATACTATATGAGTTGACCCATTTAATAATTATATCAATTCCAAGTTAATTTCAAATTAGCATATCAACTTAAGATATGATTTCTTTATTAATTATATTTAATGGTTTAATATGATTTTAATTTGCATTTATTTATACTTAATTCAAATCCATTAACTTTGTATTAAGTTCCAATCATAACCTATCACATGTTTGGCATCTAAAATTCCCTTGTTTGATGGTGGACAGGCCGATTAGGCCATAGCGGATGCAAGAGGTGAAGGGAGAAGCCTTGAATTGAATTGAACCAATTTCAGCGATGTTTGTCTCCTTCAAGAGAGAAGTCTTTGTACATCACCTTCGATGCAACAAATCCTACGTGAACTGCATCGCCTTTTTTATTGGTTCACATGGATCCTACATGGCTTGATATGTTGGGACAGTATAGTAGGGATACGATCTTAAGTTTTGAGTGTGACGTGCATTAATACCCGTTTAGCCTTTTTTTTAAAATTTATGTGGAGACCAAAATGCCCTTTCTGTCCAGCCTACCCATCATCTTGCTTGGATTTTGTTGATAAAAATCTCTTTCTAATTCTACAACATTCTTTCTGGCTTTGGTTTCAGATGTAAGAAATCAGTCCAAGGTTGGAGCAAGATCCTCCCTGGTTCTAAGAGTCCAATCTAAAATATCAGTTTTCATTGGTGATATAAGCTTTTTCCTAATTCAAAAAAAGTGTTCTGAAAAATATTTTAATTTTTGAGTATAAGGAAATAGTTTTGGTTCGAGGCTGGAATAAACCACTGAAGACTTCTTCATTAACTTTAGGAGAAAATATCATCCCCAATAGGAAGTAAAACACTATTATTTATGTATCTTTTTGTAATTCTATTTTTACACCAACTATTTTGGTAGTTAAAAAAAGTTACTGCATTAGAAAATCATATAATACTCATCTAGCATCCCTTGCATGTTATGATATTCTGAGAGTTATAACTAAATCACTAGTGATAGGTAATCTTTGAAGGAGGGATCAGTACCTTTATTTTATTATTTTATGCATGGATGCCATAATGTTTTAACTAGGGTCTCATACTTTTCGAACTAGGGTGTCATGAAATTGTTTCAGCCTATATCAGTAAGGAAATGTCATCCTTCACCATGCCCATGCGACGTGTGAAAAGACAAATCATCGCATAATTTTTTAAATGGGTGTCATAAACTTGAACATTTTCTAAATAGGTATCGTAGTTTTTTAACTGGGGTATCGTAATTTTTTAACCAGGGCATCGTAATATTTTTTTGGCCTATACAACTAACCTTCTAGCTTTCGTGGCATGTTATAACACTTTCTGAGTCATTATTTAGACAATATATAACAGGTATTTCAAGTATTAGGGTTAGAACATAAACCTTAACATTTTCTGAATGAGTGCTGTAGTTTTTTAATTGGGAGTGTCGTAATATTTTTTTAGCCTATACCACTAACCTTCTAGCTTTCGTGGCATGTTATGATACTATGAGAGTCATTATTTAAACCAAAAGGCGGTGCAACCCATGTTTTTTGAATGTGTATTATAGGTTTTCAACTAGGGTATCGTAATTATACAATTGAGGTGTCGTAATATTTTTTCGGTCTATATTAGAGATATTTCAGGGATATCATAATTTTATAACTACAGTGTCATAATTTTACAACTGAAATATCATAATTTTTTTGGCTGATATCAGAAGCGTACCTGGGATGTTGTAATGCTTTGCCTTAACGTTTTCTAAAATGGTGTCATAATTTTATAACTAGGATATTGTAATTGTATAACTGGTGTGTCGTAATATTTTTTCGACCGATATTAGAAGCCTATCCTGGGATGTTGTAATGCT
>UESW01001062.1:0-14732 GCA_900491605.1 Calamus simplicifolius | reverse complement strand
CAAAGATGAGGAAGGTAAGAAAGTGATCAAAAGTATTATCGAGGTTATAATCGGATCTCTACTCTACTTGACTGCTAGTAGACCTGATATAATGTTCTCTGTTTGTCTATGTGCTAGATTTAATCAGAACCTAAAGAATCTCACTTAATTGCAGCTAAAAGAATATTAAGATACTTAAATGGAACAAAAAATGTAGGTCTATGGTATTCTAGAGACTCAACTTTGAACTTAATTGCATATTCTGATTCTGATTATGCTGGATGTAAGTTAGATAGGAAAAGTACAAGTGGTACATGCCAATTCTTAGGTAGTAACTTAATCTCATAGTTTAGCAAAAAGCAAAATTCAGTTGCATTATCAACTACTAAAGCTGAATATGTTGCAGCTGGAAGTTGCTGTGCTCAAATCCTATGGATTAAGCGACAACTTGAAGACTATGGTATCGCACTTGACAAAACACCTATAAAATGTGACAATACAAGTGCAATTAATCTAACAAAAAATCCAATTCAACATTCTAGGATAAAACACATAGAAATTAGATATCATTTTATTAGAGAACATGTAACTAATGGAGAAATATGTCTTGATTATGTTAATACTAAGATCAATTAGCAGATATATTTACAAAACCCTTGAGTGATGAAAGATTCTGTTATCTTAGAGGAGAGTTAGGGATTTGTGATCCATTAGAATGAATTTGAAACCCTAAGAAAAATTATCTAGAATTCTTTCAAGTCCCTGATCGTCAAGGAAATTTATCTAGAATTCGTATCTAATTAATCCCCAATGATTTTTTATCAAATCCTATGATCAATATCCGGACACATTTCAGATTCTCTGAAACTTTGTGTTTTTGCTCTGAAATGGTCTTGGAGCCGACTCGATCAGTATCGGAGTCGACTCCATGTTTCTGTTGAAACTCTAGAGCCGACCCCATCTCTGTGCGAGTCGACTCCACTTCGGTTAAGTGTCTGTGACTACCCGAAGTCGACTCCACACTTTGCGAGAGCCGACTCGAAGTGGTCCCAGGTCGATTTATCTAGGGCAGAGTCGACTCCTCGTTCATTTCTATCTTCTCAAATCATTCAAAATCTCTCTCCAAAGATTTTCCAACCTACCAAATCCTTAGAAACCCTTGATTAACCTTTCCAAGAAATCAATGGAACCTAAAACCCGTGGTTCTAGCCTTGGAGCGGCCAGGACGAAGAGGAAGAAGACGGTGAGGCGTCCCGCTCGTGAACCCTCCAAGCATGGATTCCACCTCGTCCTCTTCAACCCCGAGTGCTTCTCCTGCTGCGGCCACCTCTCAGGTAGATCGCCTAGCCGATAGAGTTATTACAACCGGGAGAAAGGTGGATTTTGAGCTATTTGAGGAGGGTTTTCTTGTAGGAAGACAATTAATTGAAATGGGATGGGAGAAAATATGTTCTTTAGATTGCCCAACCTACCCCGCCTTGGTTAAAGATTTTATAAAAATTTGTCAAGAGGAGATAATGGATTGGTCAGCTTGATTAGAGGAAATAGGATAAATGTGACAGTGGATATTCTCTCAAGACTTTTAAATCTTTCAGTGTCTGTCCTTCTACATTTTCATCTGAGGATAGAGCCCAGCTTTATCAAGATTGTTAAATAAAGAAATTGTTGGTTTTGAAGAAGTCCAAGCAAATCAACTATCTTTGGAATTAAGGCTTCTCATAACATTTGCAGTAGGATTCTGTTCCCTAAGATTGGGAGATTTGATTATGTATCTGAAGAGACATCTTTGTTATGGATGTAGTAACTGGGAGACCTATCAATCTTCCAGCATGATAATTTGGTACATAGCTGACTATGGGAGCAAGAGGAAATCAAGTCTACCCTATGGCATGATATTAACTAAGATTTTTCAAAGCCAAGGGATAATCATTTCCGATAGTGAGCCATTGAGAAATTTGAGACACACTGATTACTATAGCTTGGCCACTATTCATAGGATGGGGTTTGTAAAGAAAGATGGTAGATGGGAAAGCAAAAATCAGTTGAAAGATAGAGCCACTAATGTTGAGGCACCTGGACCTTCTGTTAGACATTCATCACCTATGCCTCCTAGTTCTTCTGTTCCAGTTTCGATCCCTTCTCCAGCTCTAATGTTTGATCAACCATCTTCTTCATCAGTTGGTTTTTCGGATCATCAGTTAGAGCAGCTCAAGAGTCTTCTGATGCTCAAGAGGATAGAATGAAGACTGAGTTTGACAATAAATTCATGAATCTTAAAGAAACTCTATATTCATTAGATGATCGAATTACCAAATTGAATCTACTCTTAGCTCCTCTACTGAGTCTTTAAGTGGTGATTTAAAGAATATTTTTGAAGAACTTAAAGACATTGTGGAGATGGTGAGACTATGCAAAGTGCAATGCCGAGCTTCAAGACAAGATTTTAACTGCTTGTACTTTGTGGATGAAAGACTGAGAGATTATATCAAGCTTCAAACTGATGGAATGAAGAACATCATAGATCACTTAACAAGAATTGTAAGGACATTTTGATGTAATGGATGTTCAGCCTTTGCAATGTAATGAAAATTATGTTATGATTTACATTTTGATAATGATGTAATGAAAAGTTAATTTTGAATGTTCAATGAAGTTTGAATTTGAATGTACTTCTCTCATTTATCAATGAATCTCAGTTCATGTTAAAGCATATCTTAAATCATGAATGTGATTGGTTTGATGCTTCTCTACCTTTTTGTTGATAACAAAAAAGGGGAAGAGTTTTATACATGACTGTATATGCATGGGAGAAATTAAACGAATGTTAATGATATACATATAATAAATAATTGATTGAGGAGAGAAGGAAGTAATAATTAAACATTACACATACAGAGAATGAATGAAAAAGCAATTTAGATAAAAATGCTGAATTTTGACATTAAACTGTGTTGAGTGAATGGGATATTTATTTGAGTTTCATAGGGGGAGCTACCTCATTCAGGGGGAGCCTAACTATGAAAATTAAATAAATTCTTTAATTAATCATGCATATACTCAATGTTTTTGTCATCATCAAAAAGGGGAGATTGTTGAGGATTGTTGAGAAATTGTTGCCCCAATTTTATTGATTTTGATGATTACCAAAAGCCATGAGTATATTAAAGATGCAATGAATTTATTTACATGACAATGAATTTATTTCTCATAATCAATGAGTTTGTTAAGTATGATTATAATCAATTGGAAAGTAACTTCAAGCTCCATGTTTAAGCTTTCAAAAACAAATTTTTATACTTCATATTTCAATCAATGAGTTTTTGGAACATATCTTGAATTGATTCTTAATGTCAAATTTATGATATTCAAGTCAAAAATTGATTTAAATTAATCTGGAATGAATTTCGAAGTCAATCAGAAAATTCTCTGATTTTTGATACATTCCGGAGCCGACTCTAGAGTTTCAGAGTCGACTCCACTCAGTATACAAAGATTCCTGATTTTCTCGAGTCGACCCCTGTGATTTCAAGAGTCGACCCCCGATTTTGTCGAGCCGACTCCATGACTGTTAGAGTCGACTCTGCTCAGACTCCAGAGAGTTATTTTTCTGAGCACTTCTCGAGTCGACCCCTTGCTTTTCATGAGTCGACCCTCGACTGTCAGGAGCCGACACCTTATTTTTCTTGAGTCGACCCCTTAACTATTTGAATGTTTCTATTTTGGCATCGCGTCTCGAGCCGACTCGCCTAAAGTTGGAGCCGACTCCAACAAATCTGGGCATGATTTTTTCTATATACCACTCAGCGCAACGGTAAGATTTTCAATAACGGCTATATTTCTTTGTTTCTAACGGCTATATTTTTGCAGAGTCTATAAATAGAGAAGCCGTTTTTCAAATCAAACATATATACATATATCAAGAGAGAAAGAAAAATCTTCAAAAGAAGAAAACAGAGCATCATTTGAAAAATCCAAGATTCAGAAATAGAGTGAAAGAGAAGGAGTGAAATCAAAGGAGACTTCATCTGTGCTCAAGTCCATCAATCCAAGAAAGTCTAGAAGAAAATCCAGAGCCATTCAAGATCAAATCAAGAGATTTTCAACATTCAAAGAAAGGAAGCATAAGTTCAAATCAACTCCAAATTCAATCCGTGAAGAATCTGAGCTGAGGCCCGATTCCACACTTCAAAGGAGTTGAAGAAAAGAAGAAAAGAAGAAAAGCCTGCACTCAAATCGAATCTAAACAGACCCTTCTAAACTTAGCTTTTATTTTGAAATATTTGCTCAAAAGGAGCTGTTTTGTACTAAACTCATATTTTTATCTTATTGTTTGCCAATTCAATCGGTGGATTGAATTAGTGGAGGTAGTTTACCTCGGCACAAGCTAAGGATAGCTTGTGTGTTGGGTTTTGTGCTAGTGAGCCCGTGTAAAACCGGCTGGGTTCGTTGTGATCCGGAAAAAACAAGTTTGGGTTGTAAGCTTGTAAAACAACTCGACTGTATCGAGGAGATTATAGTGTGGACCCAAGTGGAACTTGGGAGTGGACGTAGGTGTTGGATACACCGAACCACTATAAAAACTTTGTGTTTGCCGTGTTTATTTGTCTCTCTCTCTCTCTCTCGTGCTATCGGGCTTTAACTTGAATTAATTATATCCTCTCATCAATAGTTTAATTTGTTTTAAAGGCTTAATTTTTAAAGAACCCAATTCACCCCCCCTCTTGGGTTGCCATCTGGGCCAACAGATCGGTCCATCGCTGCCGATTCGATGGTTGTGATGATCCAAGCCCTGATCCTGATCCTTCACGACCAATCTCGGACCATGGCGATCGGTCCTATCACCGACGATCTGACGGTTGCGATCGATCCAAGCCCTGATCTCGATCGGACATGATCGATCTTGTACCATGGATATCGGTTCGATCACCGACGATCCGACGGTTGCGATCGATCCAAGCCCTGATCCCGATCGGCCACGACCGATCTTGGACCGTGGCGATCGGTCTGATCGACGATCCGATGGTTGCAATCGATCCAAGCCCTGATCCCGATCGGCCACGATCGATCTCGGACCATGGAGATCAGTTCGATCGCCGATGATCCGACGGTTGCGATCAATCCAAGCCCTGATCCGATCGGCCACGACCGATCTCAGACCGTGGCAATCGGTCCGATCGCCGATGATCCGACGGTTGCGATCGATCCAAGCCCTGATCCCGATCGGCCACGATCGATCTTGGACCGTGGCGATCGGTCCGATCGCCGACGATCCGATGGTTGCAATCGATCCAAGCCCTGATCCCGATCGGCCACGATCGATCTCGGACCGTGGAGATCGGTCGATCGCCGATGATCCGACGGTTGCGATCGATCCAAGCCCTTATCCCGATCGGCCACGACCGATCTCGGACCGTGGCGATCGGTCCGATCGCCGACGATCCGACGGTTGCGATCGATCCAAGCCCTGATCCTGATCGGCCATCCTATCTCGGACCGTTGCAATCGGTCCGATCGCCGATGATCCGACGGTTGCGATCGATCCAAGCCCTGATCCCGATTGGCCACGACCGATCTTGGACCGTTGCGATCGGTCCGATCGCCGACGATCCGACGGTTGCGATCGATCCAAGCCCTGATCTCGATCGGCCACGACCGATCTCGGACCATGGCGATCGGTCCGATCCGACGATGACGGTTGCGATCGATCCAAGCCGTGATCCATCGACCAGACCAATCTCGGTGCGATCGGTCGATCCGATGATCCGATGGTTGCGATTGATCCAAGCCCTGATCCCGATCGACCACGATCGATCTCGGACCATGCGATCGGTCCGATCGCCGACGATCCGATGGTTGCGATCGATCCAAGCCCTGATCCCGATTGACCACGACCGATCTCGGACCGTTGCGATCGGTCCGATCGCCGATGATTCGACGGTTGCGATCGATCCAAGCCCTGATCCCGATCGGCCACGATCTCGGACCATGGCGATCGGTCCGATCGCGATGATCGATGGTTGCGATCGATCCAAGCCCTGATCCCGATCGGCCACGACCGATCTCGGACCGTGGCGATCGGTCCGATCGCCGATGATCCGACGGTTGCGATCCAAGCCCTGATCCTGATCGGCCACGATAGATCTCGAACGTGGCGATCGGTCCGATCGCGACGATCCGATGGTTGCGATCGATCCAAGACCTGATCCCGATCGGCCATGACTGATCTCCCATGGCGATCGATCGCCGACGATCCGACGGTTGCGATCGATCCAAGCCCTGATCCCGATCGGCCATGACCGATTGATCGGGATCGATGACGATCGATCCAAGATCCCGATCCGATCTTGGCGATCGGTCCGATCGCCGATGATCCGACGGTTGCGATCGATCCAAGCCCTGATCCCGATCGGCCACGACCGATCTCGGACCGTGGCGATCGGTCGATCGCCGATGATCCGATGGTTGCGATCGATCCAAGCCCTGATCCCGATCGCGATCGATCTCGGACCGATCGATCGATGATCCGACGGTTGCGATCGATCCAAGCCCTGATCCCGATCGGCCACGACGATCTCGGACCGTGGCGATCGGTCCGATCGCCGACGATCGGTTGCGATCGATCCAAGCCCTGATCCCGATCGGCCCGATCACCGATCGGTCCGATCGCCGATGATCCGATGGTTGCGATCGATCCAAGCCCTGATCCCGATCGGCCACGACGATCTCGGACCATGGAGATCGGTCCGATCGCCGATGATCCGACGTTGCGATCGATCCAAGCCCTGATCCCGATCGGCCACGACCGATCTCGGACCATGGCGATCGGTCCGATCACCGACGATCCGACGGTTGCGATCGATCCAAGCCCTGATCCGATCGGCCACGATCTCGCGTCGGTCCGATCGCCGATGATCGATGGTTGCGATCGATCCAAGCCCTGATCCCGATTGGCCATGACCGATCTCGGACCGTTGCGATCGGTCCGATCGATGATCCGATGGTTGCGATCGATCCAAGCCCTGATCTGATCGGCCATGACCGATCTCGGACCGTGGCGATCGGTCGATCATCGACGATCCGACGGTTGTGATCGATCCAAGCCTGATCCGATTGATCTCGGACCGTTGCGATCGGTCCGATCGCCGACGATCCGACGGTTGCGATCGATCCAAGCCCTGATCCCGATTGATCGATCTTGGACCCGATCGATCCGACGATCGGTTGCAATCGATCCAAGCCCTGATCCCGATCGACCACGATCGATCTCGGACCGATCGGTTCGATCGCCGATCCGACGTTGCGATCGATCCAAGCCCTTATCCCGATCGGCCACGATCGATCTTGGACCGGCGATCGGTCCGATCGCCGATCCGACGGTTGCGATCGATCCAAGCCCTGATCCCGATCGGCCACGACCGATCTTGGACCGATCGGTCCGATCGCCGATGATCCGTTGCAATCGATCCAAGCCTGATCCCGATCGGCCGATCGATCTCGGACCATGGAGATCGGTTCGATCACCGATGATCCGACGGTTGCGATCGATCCAAGCCCTTATCCGATCGGCCATGACCGATCTCGGACCATGGATCGGTCCGATCGCGACGATCCGATGGTTGCGATCGATCCAAGCCCTGATCCTGATCGCCACGATCTCGACCATCCGATCGCCGATGATCGACGATCGATCCAAGCCCTGATCCCGATTGGCCACGACCGATCTTGGACCATTGCGATTGGTCCGATCACCGACGATCCGACGGTTGCGATCGATCCAAGCCCTGATCCGATCGGCCCGACCGATCTCGGACCGTGGCGATCGGTCCGATCCCGATCCGACGGTTGCGATCGATCCAAGCCTGATCCGATTGATCAATCTCGGACCGTTGCGATCGGATCGCCGATGATCCGACGGTTGCGATCGATCCAAGCCCTGATCCGATCCCATGATCGATCTCGGACCGTTGCGATGTCCGATCGGCGACGATCCGACGGTTGCGATCGATCCAAGCCCTGATCCCGATTGACCATGATCGATCTCGGACCGTTGCGATCGGTTCGATCGCCGACGATCCGATGGTTACGATCGATCCAAGCCCAAATCCCGATCGGCCATGACCGATCTCGACCGTTGCGATCGGTCCGATCGCCGATGATCCGACGGTTGCGATCGATCCAAGCCCTGATCCCGATCGGCCACGACCGATCTTGGATGGCGATCGGTCCGATCGCTGATGATCTGACAGTTGCGATCGATCCAAGCCCTGATCCCAATCGGCTAGATAGATCTCAAACTGTGGCTATCCGATCGTTGACGATCCGATGGTTGCGATCGATCCAAGACCTGATCCGATCGGCCACGATTGATCTCGACCATGGCGATCCAATCGCCGACGATCCGACGGTTGCGATTTATCCAAGCCCTGATCCTGATCAGCCACGACCGATCTCGACAGTGGCGATCGGTCCGATTCCGATAATCCAACGGTTGTGATCGATCCAAGCCCTGATCCCGATCGGCCACGACGATCTCGACCGTGGCGATCGGTCCAATCGTCGATGATCCAACGGTTGCGATCGATCCAAGCCCTGATCCGATTGGCCATGACAGATCTTGGACCGTGGCGATCGGTCCGATCGCCGACGATCTGATTTCGATCAATCCAAGCCCTGATCCCGATCGGACCGTAGCGATCGGTCCGATCACCGATGATCCAATGGTTGCGATCGATCAAGCCCTGATCCTGATCGGCCATGACCGATCTTGGCGATCGGTCCGATCGATGATCCAACGGTTATCGATCCAAGCCCTGATCCCGATCGGTCACGACCGATCTCGGACCTGGGATCGGTTCGATCGATGATTCGATGGTTGCGATCGATCCAAGCCCTGATCCTGATCGGCCGATCTCGAACCGTGGCGATCGGTCCGATCACCGACTATCCGACGTTGCAATCGATCCAAGCCTGATCCCGATCGGCCATGACGATCTTGAACCATTGCGATCGGTTCGATCGATGATCCGAGATCGATCCAAGCCCTGATCCCGATCACGACCGATCTCGGACAGTTGCGATCGGTCGATCGCCCGATCCGTTTCGATCGATCCAAGCCCTGATCCCGATCGGCCATGACTGATCTCGGACCGTGGCGATCGGTCCGATCACCGATGATTCGACGGTTGCGATCGATCCAAGCCCTGATCCCGATCGGCCATGACCGATCTTAGACCGTGGCGATCGGGATCGCCGATCTAATGGTTGCAATCGATCCAAGCCCTGATCCGATCGCCATGATCGATCCGTGGAGATGGTTCGATCGCCAATGATCCGACGTTGCGATCGATCCAAGCCCTTATCCCGATCCCACGACCGATCTCGGACCGTGGCGATCGGTCCGATCGCCGACGATCCGACCGATTTAGAAAACAAAAAAAAATTACGACTCCCAATTGTAAATTTATAACACCATAGTTATAAAATTACGATATCCATTCATAAAACGTGCACTGAAGCCTGTACACAAATTCTAAAAAAACTGAATAGGTATTAATGCACGTCAAGTTAAAATTTAAGATGGTATCCCTGCCCCATCGTATCAAGACATGTAGGATTCATGTGGACCAATAAAAAGAAGCGGTACACTCCACGTAGGATTTGCTGCACCAGAGGTGGTGTACAAAGACTTTTCCTGGATAGAAGAGCCGTCCTGTATCCAGCCTGAACTCAAGCTTAATTGAGGCCCGCTAAAAGAGCCCAATGCAAGCCCAATAATTTCACCCAAACCAGGTCTGAGAGACTGGGGCGCTGGGATCACAAAATGCTTCATGAAAAAATGAGGGCAAGATGCGATGCAAATTGTACAACACGCATCATAAACAATGAGCAGAGAAATATTTGAAAGAGAGTTTGTCATAGAAAACAATAATCCAACTGTCTCTCTAATTTCATCCCTTACCACAAAACATGCACCGATCATCAAATTTAACAGTTTAATATTTTAAATTCAGACGAATTTGATAAGTAGATACGATGCTATTTTCTTTCGGAAGCTTGCACATCAGCGATGCGGCGCTCATGGGCAAGCCTAATCGCATGGGTCTACATGCAGATAAATCACCGCATCTGGTGCATGCTGCACTGCGGTGATGTACAACTTTCTCTTACTTTCAAAATATCTATAGGGCCAGTCATTTGGGCTAAAACTGGGTCCCTTCAGGCCAGTCCACTGTTTTGGGCACAAATGGGCTAGATCGGGCCAATCCAACAGGTTTTGGATTGGGCTCATATATGAGTTTTGCAATATTTTTTGGGCCTTGGTCCAGCCTGAATTTTGGTTAAAAAAAATTTAGGTTGAGTTTGGGCAAAAGTAAGACCCGACTCAGCTTGGCCCACTTCTAGTCCTAGTAAAAGAATGTGGCATCTTTTTGCTTCCAAAAATATGTAATTGTAGCATTTGTTCTCCTATTTGTTGGTTGGAGAAAGGAATTGTCATTTACTTCCAAAAATGTGGTTAAGATTTGTATAATGGAATTTGAATTCTATAGAACAAGTGTACTGGCATTTAGATTTTAGTGGCCGAGACTTTGCTAGACGTGGCATTTAAGGGAACCAAAGGGTGACATGATGGTGAGAGCATATTTCCATTCTCCACTTAATTAAACAAAAAGAGCATGAAAGTATTGAGTTATAAATCTTGACTTACCAACTACCACCTACACAAAATTGGAAAGCATAAACCTTCTTTTTCTATGTAATATGCAAACTTTCATGGTCCTTGATGTGGCTGATAAAGCCACCCTCAATCAACAATGGCGATCGCCTAATGAAGCCAAAATCTGGACGATGCGCCCCCTACCCCCCCCCCCCCCCATGAAGAGCCCGTATGGCCTCCATGGCCGGCCCGAGTACACCTCGTTCACGTACTTCTCAAATAGGGCAGTGAAGATGACCCGAGTACACCTTCTATTATACTCTAAATATTAAATTTAGGTTTTTAAATTCTAATATATTTCACATATCCACCTATTTATAATAGGTTTTAGACTTTAAGTAAATTCTTTTATAATATAATTGTATCCAAAATTTTTGACCAGTTCTTAAATGAGAAAAACATTAGGACCGAAGATTCACTACAAAAAAGTATACTATTTGTGATGAATTTATTGTGGCAAAAAATTTTCATCATTATATTTTCCTTTATAACGGCGAACTCAAAATTGCATTCGTCGTAATAAAGAGTTATTACGATGAAATTTAATATCATCGTAATACATCCGAACTATTACAGCGATTGATTTTTTCATCATAATAAGTATTAATTTTATTTTAATTAAAATTATTCTTTTTTTATTATGGCAAAATTTAATTTCATCGTAATACGTCTTAATAAAAATAAAAAAATATTTTATTTTTTCAACCTATTACGGCAAAACAAAAATTTTACCATAATAATCTATACTATTACGATGACAAATTATTTCATCATAATAAGTATTAATTTTATTTTAATTAAAATTATTCTTTGTGTTCTATTACGATGAAATTTTTTTTTGCCATAATAAATCTATTTATTACGGCAAAATTTAATGTCATCATAATAAGTCTTAATAAAAATAAAAAAATATTTTTATTTTTCGAGCTGTTATGGTGAAACAAAAATTTTCGTAATAATGCACTGTTACGGCGAAGTATTATTTCATCGTAATAAGGCTTAATTTTATTTTAATTAAAATTATTCCTTTTGTTCTATTACGACAAAGAAAAAGTTTGCCGTAATAAGTCTTAATAAAAAATAAAAAATAAAAAATTATTTTGAGCTATTACTTCGTGCTATTATGGCGAAACAAAATTTTTGCCGTAATATGTATGACTATTAATAAATTGCGTAATAAAGCTTAATTTTATTTGAATTAAAATTATTTCTATTATTTTATTATGGTGAAGAAAAAAATTCATCGTAATATATTAGCTTATTATGGCAAAAAAATATCTTCCTGAAACCCTCGCTCCCAGCTTTCACCATCTCCCACTCCTCTTCTTCGGCGGATTTCAGCCCCACTGGAAGCCGATCGAGTCTTTCCACTGTAGGGGATGCCGGTGCTGTAAATAGAAAGCGGTGGCGGCGTTGTTTTGGATCGTATCCAAACGTCTCGCAATTTTTCCTTCTCCAACAGACGGATGTTGGGGAAGGGCGTCGGTGGTGGTGCTTGCTGGTCTTGGAGTGGCGGCGCTGTAAGTGGGTGAAAGAAAATACAAGGGAGCTAGAGTCAGCCAAATGCTTGGTCTTGTTAGAAGAATGCACAAGTTGTAGTGATTTATTGATAGATTGGATAACTGGGGAATTCCATTATTTCAACTGCTCCTGTAATAGGTTACAGTAGATTTCTCATGGACTAATATAGGAAATATCTTAGATCATAGGCTTATTTTCCTCTTTAAGCATTGTCATGAAGCACTTACAACATTTTGTAAGCTCTTCTACTGTTGTTCCACTATACTCTTGCAGATATAAATCAAAGAGATGGATATGGCTGTGAACCATCTAGGAGTGTTCAGTGTATGTCCATGTTTTGTGGAGCTAAACTTGGAAGGAAAGGAAAACCAACAGCCATTTAACTTTGGGACGGGGACGCTTCCATCTGATTAGAATGAAATGCAGAGACCACGTATGAAAGGAGATGAGATTCAATACCTCGAGTTTGCATGATTCCAGCTTTTTAACTCTTGCCAAACTCACTTGCAATTCCATGTCTAGGTTCGAGACAAAGTAGTTTATCCCTGAGTCCAGATCTTTAGTCTTGGCCATTTGCAACTCGAGTATGAGCTAACAAAGTTGCAGTTTAAAATTTCAATTATGAGTACAGGGGTTGGAATTGTGTCCATGATGGAAGGTTTGAAGGTTTGGATGGATTTGGTAGGAGCATATATTGAACGAGTTGGCTTTAAAAATATTAAAAGTTGAATAAAGCTCAAGAGTTGGAGATGCTACAGGACCTCAAGGTTTAGAGTTTGAAAAAGAATGATAAGGATAAAAATAGGAATTCAGAATATAATCAAAACAAATCACAAATTTGCAATAGTAAAGAATAAAAAATATGGAAAAATCAATAAATGACCACGCATACGTTTTTAAAGAGCGAGGAATCACAGTGGAGGGATAAAAAAAATAACATGTTCCTCTGGCTAAAAGAAATGCAAAATATTCATTTCTGTAGCCTTTATTAAAATTGATCCTGAGAAATCAGTTGTTATGGAGATGTAGCTCTGATGGTAGAGCCTCTGATCTCCATAAGTTTTGTTGACCCGCAATTTTCTTTCTTTTATTTTCTATTCTTAACTCCTTTCTTTTATTTTGTCTGCCTTTTTATTGGGTTAAAGAACGGACTAGATGTATAATTATGACATGCAATTTCATTTCTTTTATTTTCTCTGTCCGTTTTATAGAACTAAAACTAGATATATTATGATAGCATAACAAAGAGTCCGCGTCCATATCTATGCGTCAGCTTTTGAGACATCTCCTTCTGGGGTTTTCCCTCCCACCTTCTAGAGCCCTAATCCGATCTTGTGATCTGTACTCTGCAAACGTCCTCGAGCTTTGGATCTTCCATTTCTTTATCTTTCGTCCTCGAGCAAACGTCGACAAAAATCACTCTTTATCTTTGGATCACACATACCACTCTTTTAATCATTGACATGGAGAAAGATCGACGAACTCCCAAGGCATGAAGGAATTCGTGTGGTTGTGGGCAAACTCCATTGCTTAATTGTATTGAGAAACGCATAAGATCTTAATTGTATTTTTTTATATCTTTAAAATGGCATTTATTTTTGTTAAGTTATAATTTTAATAAAAAATTAATTTTATATTTCTTTTCGTGCTATTATGGTGAAATAAAAAGAATTTTAACACCTTTATATATCTTATAGTAGCATTGGATTACGCCATCAAATGGAAAAATCACAGAATAAGCCCTGCAACTCCGTAGGATTAAATTCACACTAGTATATTAGCACACTAAAGATATATATATTAAGAATCTCATATCAATACTCTGTGTCTGATAATCTAATTTGATTATCGCCATACATCCAGATTGGTTCTCATGCTTGTGTCATGTATCATAAATCTAATCAATTCAAAATAATATTCTACATCATACTTCATTCAGCCTTAAGCCTTGCTACCGATGTTACGCACCAATAGCTATACATAACATGTGCCAATTTGGGCATGTAAAATATAGGTTAGCCTACAACTAATTAAATCATGAACATTGCACCATTTTTTTTAAAAAAAATGTAACGAAAACTTGCTGATAAAATCCAAAACTTAATTTGGACACAAACTGCCATACGCATAAAATGTCATCAACAAGTATGATGCCATTTTAGGAGCAAAATCAAATATTTTATGGAAGGATATCCCAGAGATAAGATTGCATGGTAGCTAGATATTCATATAGTTTCTATACTACTATTCTTGCCATCTCTAGCAATTAATATCCTCAACGGAAACTGGCGGTCAAAAAAATGACCGGTAGTCTAAAATATGGCATCAAAGCACTATATATATATAACGCTAACTATTTATGAGCTTAATGAAAAAATGACGGTCAAAAAAAAATTTAATTACCGAGTTCACTTTATTACTTATCTTCGCAAAAAAAATTATATTATATAATCTAAATTCTGAAATGAAGCTTTTTGTTATCTCTTCAGCTTTGTATCTTCCATTAGCATTTAAGCCG
>UESW01001061.1:0-14743 GCA_900491605.1 Calamus simplicifolius | reverse complement strand
TTTCTTTATCTAATACTCTCCTTATTGCTGATAACAAAAAAGGGGGAGAGATGGTTGAATATACAAAGAAAGAAAGACTTGAAATTTTAATGAGAGATGGTTGAATATGCAAAAAGAAAGAAAGAAAGGGGGAGAAATGATTGTTTATGCAAAAAAAAAGAGACTTGAAATTTTAATCAGTTCAATTAAAATTTGATTTTTATATATAGGGGGAGCTATTCAATGCAGGGGGAGCTTAACAACAAGCTAAATTGCAATTTTCTGTACATTTAGTTTAAATGTTCATAATTGATGGCTTATATTGAACTCATGCACAATTTTAAAAGTTTACTTTGAATATTGGCATCAAATCCTTCATTAAAAAGTTTTAAGCTTTAAAATGACTATAACCTTTAGTTTGAATGAATTTTTTGAATGTATATACTCAAAGTTTTTGTTATCATCAAAAAGGGGGAGATTGTTGACCCAATTGATGATTTTGATGATTAACAAAACTATTTGAGTATAACTAATGGAGGCTCTAATGATTTTGATTAAGTGTTTCAGATTATAAGTTGATTGAATGATCAAAATCAGGAGATAAATCATGTTCTGGATCGAATCTAATGTCTAGGTAAGATTGCAGACATTAGAGTCGACTCGAGAATCACAGAGCCGACTCCAGGATCGGGCACGGAAGTTAGAGTCGACTCCGAGACTGTTAGAGCCGACTCTCACAGAAGAAACATAACGTTGATTTTTCTGGCCCCGATTTAGAGTCGACTCCGGGTCTGTTAGAGTCGACTCCAGAAAAGTTTCTTGTCGACCCCAGAAAAGTCAGAGATGACTCCATAGATAACGGATTAAAGTGTTTCGAGTTAGAGCCGACTCCAGAAAAGTCAGAGTCGACTCCAACCCACCTGGAACGAAAAATCAAATTGCCAGATCAGCTCTAACGGTAATATTTCTATTTTACTTTATTTCTAACGGATATATTTTGTTACAAGGTACACTCCAACGGATAGTTTTCTTCCAAAAATGGCTTGAAAGAAATCTATAAAAGGGAAGACTATCATTCAAAAGAAAAAAAATGGAGAATGGAAAAATAGAGAAACAAATAGAGAAATCCCAATCCAAAAATCCGAAAAAGAGAGAGCCTGAATCTCAAGAGGAAAACCTTCTAGCTCAAATCCACTCTACTCCAAAACGCTCAAGAGGAATCCAAGGCATTCAAATCAAAGTTTTGGTGGATTTCCCAAATTGGAGAAAGAGGATAAGTTTCTTGCTTTTCAACCCTTCTCAACTGCTTCAACTGTGAAGAATCGGAGCTGAGGCTTGATTCAATCCAGCAAGGAGAAGAAGAAAAGAAGAAAAAAAGAAAAGCTCAAAAGCCAACCAACTACAAACCAGGCTTTTCTAAACCTTGTTATTTTTATTTGATTATCTGCTCATTGAGGAGCTGTGTATTTGAAAAACACTATTTCTATTGTTTGTATCTAGTTCAATCTGGGGGATTGAACTAGTGGAGGTAGTCTTACCTCGGTACAAGCTTGGGATAGCTTGTGTTAGGGTTTTTGTGCTGGTGAGCCCGGAAAACCAGCTGGGTTCGTTATGCACCCGGGAAAACAACAAGTTTGAGTTGTGAGCTTGTAAAACAACTCTGCTGTAATCAAGGAAGATTATAGTGTGGACCCAAGTGAATCTTGGGAGTGAACGTAGGTGTTGGATACACCGAACCACTATAAACTCTTTGTGTTTGCCGTGTCTCCTTTATCTCTATCTCTATCTCTATCTTATTAATTGCATTTTATTTTTTGCATCTGCATTCACTTCCACTCATACTAAGCAAACAAATATTTCAAAAAGGTTTAAATTTTTAAAGAACCCAATTCACCCCCCCCCCCTCTTGGGTTGTCATCTGGGCCAACATCTTCCAATCCAGATTCCTTGAAACCCTCTGGTTGTTTCATGTATATCATCTCCTCTAGACTCTCATGTAAGAAAGCCGCCTTTACGTCCATCTGCTGCAACTCCATACCATGTTGTGCTATGAGAGATAACAACACACGAATTGAAGTATGACGTACCACTGGAGAGAATACCTTTGTGTAGTCCACTCCCTCTCTCTGTGAGAACCCCTTAGCAACAAGCCTTTCTTTGTATCTGACTCCACCTTGCTCTGAAGGTCCCTCCTTCTTTATGAACACCCATTTTGAACCAATGGCCCGAGCATCTCTAGGTAGATCCACTAGCTGCCATGTCTTGTTCTTTTCCAGGGACTCCATCTTCTCCATCATGGCCTGCATCCATGAATCTCTTTATGAACTTTTCATGGCTTCTTGGAAGGTCTCTGGATCTTCATTTTCAGTGATTAGAGCATAGGAAATCATGTCATCAATGCGATACGAGCAGGTTTGATGATGGTACGCTTTGCCTTGTGTAGTGCCACACCCCTTTGATCATTTCTCAAAGCTGAAGTATGTGACTCCACCTGCACCTCCTTCTGGATTGATGGCTCTTCTGGCTGATCCTTTACATGTATTGGAACATTCATACCAAACTCCACCTCAAAAGAAGCACGTTTTAAAGTAGAAGTAGAAGGTACATCACCTGTCAGCCAATGCTGTCCACTGCTGTCCTGTTCAGCCTTTTCAGCTTCATCTGCGATCTCTGACCTCTTCAAGATGCTCTTCTCATCAAAAATAATGTCTCTACTGATGATACACTACTGTGAATCTGAACTCCATAGCAAATAGCCTTTAACTCCCTGTGGATACCCGATGAAGATCAGCCTTTGTGATTTTGGGTCCAGCTTGCTCCTTTCAGTTGCCTCCACATGTGCATAGGCTGGGCAACCAAAAATCCTCAGGTGTCCAAGCTCCACCTTTTTTCCACTCCACATCTCCTCTGGAATGCCTCCATCAAGTTTTCTATTAGGGGACCTGTTAACAAGAAAAATAGAGAACATAGTTGCATCACCCCAAAAGACCTTGGGCAGTGATGCCTGCAGCCTCAAACTCCTAGCCTTCTCTGTCAATGTACGATTCATCCTCTCTGTCACACCATTGTGCTGGGGAGTCATCCTCACTGTGTAATGGCGTTGGATCCCATTTTTCTTACAGTAGCTTCTGAATTCATTGCTTGTATACTCCCTTCCATTGTCAGATCTCAAACACTTCACTGGTTTTCCTGTCTCCTTTTTAACACCAACTCTCCAAGCTTTAAATCGGGCAAATACCTCTGATTTTTCTCTTATCAGATATACCCATACCTTCCTGGAGTAGTCATCAATGAAGGCCAAAAAATACTTAGCCCCACCTCTGGCTGATATAGGGGCCGATCCTCATACATCTGAGTGAACTAGTTCCAGAATACCTTCACTCTGTTTGAACTGCTGGCAAATCTCACTATATTTTGTTTGCCATAAATACAGGGCTCACAGATGTCATTGTCCTCCTTCTTAAGTGCTGAAATCAGACCTCTTTTGCTGAGTTCTATAAGCCCTTTATCACTCATGTGTCCCATTCAATAGTGCCACAGTTTATAGACCAATTGTTCCTCCTGTGCCGCTGCTAGCACCTCTGCACCATCTATGGCCACTGAGCCTTCCATATGATAGAGATTATTTTTCAACCTTCTCCCTTTTATCACACTAATGCACCCTTGGTTATCCTCAAACATCCACTCCCCGGCTGGCTTCCAAAAGCATACCCATGCTTCTCCAGGTAGCCCAAAGAAATTAGATTCTTCTTCAACTCCGGGACATGTTTGACATTGGTCAAAGTCCTTATAACTGCATCATACATCCTCACCCTTATGCTTCCAACTCCAGCAACCTTACAAGGATGGTTATCACGAAGGCATACACTCCCTCCATCAGATTCTTCATAAGTTGCAAACCACTCCCTATGTGAAGTATAATAGTGAGAACAGGCTGAGTCAAGTGTCCAACAACTATCACACTTCTTGGTCCCATCTGAAACTACCAGTACATCATCTTCACTGTCTTCAGATGAATTTGCACCACCATTGCTGGCTGAACCTCCCTTGGAAATGCCCTTCCCCTTCTCATTTTTCAAAGTGGGCAATTTCTCTTCAGTGACCAATCTGATGACACTTGTAACACTTCCATGCTTTCTGCTTGCCCCGAGACTTATATCTGCCTTTGGACTTGCCTCTAACCTTTTCCCAGGGTCTTCCTTGCCTCTCATTCACAGCAAGTACCTCTGTGTTAGAGTTTCCCATGCGGATCTTTTCTCTTTGCTGGTTTGATCTCAGCACCCCCACAACCTCTTCATAATTCAGGTCTCCTTCCCATAAACCAAGGTTGTAATCAGACCATCATATGAACTGGGTAGTGAACACAACAAGATGAGGGTCGTGTCTTCTTCATCAATCTTCACATCAAGGCTCATCACCTCTGAGCACACTTGATTGAATTTCTGAATATGGGCCACAAGATCTCCTCCCTCAGGCATTTTCAAGCTGTACAACTGTTTCTTCAACCACAACTTGTTTGTCATGCTCTTTCCCATGGAAGTGTTCTCTAAAGTTTTCCAGAGCCCCCTTGCCATGGTCTGCATGCAAATCTCCGGCAAGACTTGATCAACCAAGCACATCCTGATTATGCTAAATGCAATCTCCTCTAACTCCTCCCAATCCTCACGACTTACATTATCCGGTCTTTGTTTCACCAAGACCTTATAAATCCTTTGCTGTACCAATAAATCCTTCATCCTTTGCTTCCATAGGTGAAGTTTCCCTTGCCATCATACTTTTCAAAATTGAATTTAAAGATACTAGATGCCATATCCAACCAAGAAACAATGCACACAACAAAAACAGAAAATTAAACTTGCTGCAGAAATTTCTGGTTTGATATTTTCCAAAAAACGCCCAAGATCCAATCTTTTCTCCACCAAATCACCGAGGCTCTGATACCAAATGAAGAGTGGTTCGTCCTCTTTCTACCCTTGGAGCATAGCACGCATTCGACCAGCCCCAAGTCGTGTGGAGATGCGGAAGCGAGATGATATCCCTGCTGAAATTCTGCTGCAGAATTTTGGATCTTGATCTTGGTAATCTTCCCGGATTGATTAGCAACTAGGATTTTCTTTGGTTTCTTGCGCCCTAAGATTGTAAGAGAGGGTCGTGGCCTCTCTTCTTCCTTACGTGAACCTTCAGATCTGATCCAGAAAATTAAGAGACGCTGCCCAAGGAGAAGGTGCTGCTAGGGTTTCTTCCTTCTCCTTCCTTGAGAGAGGAGGTTCCAAGAAGATGGCTAGGGCAGAGATGTAGCAATAAAACCCTAGAAATCTAGGGCATCTATATGTGAAAAAGAGAGAAAGACATGGATAAGAGAGAAAAGGAGAGGGATAGCTTATTCTAGGGAGAAAAGGGTTTTTTTTTTTCATTACCAAATCATATCGTTACATGACTATATATAACCCGTCCCCATGACGGCCACCAAAATAAAACCAGCATCACACATGAACCGGTGCCTTATTATATGCATAATAAACCCTAAAAAACTCCTTGGACCAACCCACATCTTGGGCCTAAACTCAGCCTAATGATAGACTAGCCCCCTCAAGACCCAACAACCTTAGGCCTTAACCCTGTGGAGCCTACAAACCTTCACCTAGGATTTAAGCTTTGAAGTACCACACCAGGCTCTACAACTACATCATTTGATGGAGCTTTTGGATTATTTAGCAGCGATAATACGATAGCAAAGCAGATTGTTGCTGTTGAGATCGATACCTTGAATAATGATTCAAGTGACAATCATGTGGGAATAGATGTTAAGACGGTCGTTTCTGTGGCGCATTTAGACTTGGATAATAGCATCAGAGAAAACATTACATTCGATGCATCTGTTAGTTTTAGTGCTAGTACTAATAATTTGAGCGTCTTCCTAAGCAATAATGCCTCAAAGCATTGGAGTCTGCCCTATTATGGCGTTAACTTCACGTCGGTTCTGCCGGAAAGCGTTGCCGTTGGCTTCTCAGGTGCCACAGGTGACTTGATCGAGTCGCACAGAATTCTGTCCTGGGACTTCAGTTCCTCCGATCCCAGAGCGAGGCATAAAAGGCCCAAAATAATCTTGCGTTTTGCTATGGCTGGCGGAGCCTTATTATTATGTGGTGGGTTATGCTTGCTTTGGCTTCTGATCTGGCGATGTGGCAAGAAGGCTGGTCGAGAGATGGCAGAAGAAGAAGACAACCTGCAGGCCATGGATATTTTAGTCAGTGATGCAGTTGAAACAGCTAGCGGGCCTAGGAGATTTCCTTTCAGCGTTCTTGCAAGTGCGACCGATAATTTTGCAAAAGAGGGGAAGTTAGGGCAAGGGGGATTTGGGGAAGTTTTCAAGGGAGTATTGCATGACCCAAAGCTGGAAGTGGCCATCAAACGGATCTCCAAAGGTTCACAGCAAGGGAGGAAGGAGTACATATCTGAAATCAAGATCATAAGCCGGCTCAGGCACCGCAATCTCGTGCAACTGATCGGCTATTGTCACGAGAAAGGGGACTTGGTGCTTGTTTATGAGTACATGCCGAACAAAAGCCTTATTACCAATATTTATACAATGAGACGAGATTACTTGCATGGCCGGAAAGGTACAGGATCACTCTGGGTTTAGCCTCAGCATTGCTCTATCTTCAGGAAGAATGGGAGCAGTGCGTCATTCACAGAGATGTGAAGCCAAGCAATGTGATGCTAGATTCAGGGTTCAACGCCAAACTTGGTGATTTTGGACTGGCGAGGCTCATGGACCATGACGCCAACCGAGAAACAACAGTTCTGGCGGGGACCAGGGGATATATTGCACCGGAGTATGCCATTACAGGTAACAAAATACATGCATGCATGCTACTACAATCTATTTGAAAGGTCTTTTTTATAGTTGCTTCTTGATAAAATGAGAAGGCGTTATATCGTTACTTTACTTCTCCTGGACTAGTATTATATATGTCTGTCGCTCATTGACGTACGTCTGGTCATCCAATGATGATTATCAGATGATGCATGAGCTCACGAATCTTAATGTGCATCGAAAACACATACATGCCACTTCAATTACTGTATGCACTCAATAATTGAAACCATAAAATTTCTTCATAATTTCATAAAAACAAAAAGAAGGACACCATAATTTTAGTAAATAACTTGCAATTAAATTCTACAAGATATTGAAACCATCATTCATCCACAAACACGCACACACCTATGACTTTTATCATTTACTTGAGTTAATCTAAACTAAATTCTTTAAGCTTAAATCAATATCTATTCCTTCGTCTCTAGCCTGAGTAGCACGTGTTACCCCAATTTGATGAGTTCATCAAACTTTAGAATAACTAGAAACAGAAATTATTCAAGCTGAATATGTGATGCCCGTTATTATCTTTAAAACATTTTCCTTATATCTATAAAATTGAAAATTAATTGAAAAGGCAAGATTTTTTTTTAACAAAATCAAAATTGAATAACTATAATCATTGATTTACTTTAACAGTCTAATTAAGCTAACTACATTACGACATTCAACAGGAAAGGCTAGCAAAGAGACTGATATCTTTAGCTTTGGAGTAGTTCTATTAGAAACTGCATGTGGGAGAAAGCCAATTCAATCAAAGGAGAACGATGATAAAATAAATTTGGTGGAGTGGGTTTGGGAATTTTATGGGAATGGAACATGTTTGTCTGCAGCAGATCAAAGGCTAGAGATGGAATTTGATGAACAACAAATGAAGTGCTTGATTGTTGTGGGACTATGGTGCGCTCATCCTGATAGAACTCGAAGGCCCTCTATGAGGCAAGCAATCAATGTGCTTAAATTCGACACGCCATTGCCGGCTTTGCCACCCAAGATGCCTGTTCCAATGTTTCATTCTCCTCCGGCTAGCGTGTCCGGTCATTCATCAAGTTCTGGCAGCTGCGCCACAATATCAAACACATTCGTGTCGGGACGTTGAAGGATTGTAAGTAATGTTAAAAAAGTTGGTCAATGGTACATGTTACCTATTCTAACAGTGATTTATGGTGCAACCGTATGATTAAGTGCTTTTAGTTTTTGATGGGTGTTTTACTGCATGATTTGGACGTTGTTGTATGTTTTTGCCATACAAACTTGAAATATAATATACCAGAAATCAGGTAATTCAAGTCGAGCATCTGGCTTGCTAATTTGGTTTGCTCATCTAATAATGTATCGAGTTCTGCTTCATTACTCTAATTTATTTTATTAGCCATTTATAAATTTTGATTTGATGATTAAAACTAAACCTCTAGCTGATTGGTAACTGACGTAATACCTGGGATACTAGTCACAACCATCCACCTTATTATAAATAAGTGTGAAACTATCGAGCTTAAGGGAGTTTTTGACAAATAATTGAAGGATCTCTGCAAGATTTCCAAAGCCATGTATATGTTTCAGATATCTCCACGTTTGTATCTCAAAGACACAAGAAAGCACGTCATTGGCGCTTGATTTTTGATCTTCGACCCTTCTTTTCGTGCCGAATAAAGCAAAAGACAAAAGTTAGCCAACGAGAGCATTGTAGGTAAAAAGGAGATGAAAATTGATAGGGACCAGTAGTGCATGAAACGCTGCAAGAGAGAGAAAATGAGATTTTAAGGGCTTCTTATTAGATTCAAATTTGAATTTTTTTTAAATATAGTACTAATGGATGAAACTAAGGCTGTGACTAATCATAAGATAGAACCGTAGAAATGTATTAAAATTTAAAGGTTTTAAGTTAAGTACGATAAAGATAGAATATATGGAATATAATTTTATACAAATAGAAATAGAATAAATGCAGAGTAAAAATTGAGGAACATGAAGTTTTTAAAAATGATTAATTTTGATATTTAGGATTGATTATTCATAAGAAAGAAGATATTAAGGATAATATTATTTATAAAACTAAAGTATATTGGATGAGATTGAAACTACAATTCGAATATAATGGGAGATGTTGCTGCTGAAATCCGTCCTTCGACTCGGGCGCGATCGGGCTCTGAGATGGGCTTCCTTCTGGGCGGACCTAAGACAGTCCTCACGTGAGGCATTGGGGGTGGCTCTCTGCGGAAGACCCTCCGATGCTCAAGTCAGTGGAGATCGACAGCTAACAAAAATGAGGAGAAGGCTCTCGCTGAAGAGTTCCTTCAAGGGCTCTGAGCAGAGCGGTAATGGCGAAAGCAAAGGCAGAGAGAGAGAGAATCAGTGAGCAAGTGTACGCATAAGAGATGGCGTACCTGAGGGGATCTGAGGCTGTGGTATTTATAAAGGATCACATGGTTGTTTGGGGGCGTTGTGGGTCCAAAAGTTGTTAGGATCTGAATCCAGTCTGTTATGAGATCGGTAGGATTCGTATTGGATAGTTAGAAGATCGATGGCTGGGAGAGCTTGTTGATGCCTCGAGATTTGGCGGGGGGCATAGGCTCTAGGGCTCTAGGTCACTCACAGATATGATTTCTGTTTGGAATCTCACTATTTTGAGCTTGCCAGCGCGAATTCCGTAGAGGTATAGGTATTGCTCGGGCTAGGCCGAGTGATAGAAGAGATCGGCTGGAAAGGCCGGGTGATGGGATGGCTCGGTTAGGGCCAAGAGACGATGGCTCGGCTGGGGCCGAGAGACGATAGACGATAGCTCGGCGGAGAGGCCGAGAGATGATGACTCGGCTCGAGGGGTCGAGAGATGATAGCTCGGCCGAGGGGCCGCGCCTTGGGAACCCTTGGCTCGGTGGGGGCTAGGGCGCTCCGACCTATCGAGGTTGACTTATCTCTGGCGGGTGTCGCACAACGGATAGGAATCGAGGCTAGCCTTAGCCATGTACATGATTATTGATGCATAGCGATTTTATCCCTCAACACATGCCCCCCACTCCCTAGTTCGAAGCGCAGGTTCGGGCGTAGGGAGTATAATTCTAGGTGGCATGATTTGAACGGAGGGATCCGGATTAGACAGCCCGCAATGATGTCCTATTTAATGCCGCGCGGCCGCCGTGCCTTTGTGGGTAAGGCTCCTTTGGGGCAACGGTTGGAGGATTGCCATGTAGCAAATCCCGATTTTCACAGCGTTTATAGAGGCGGTTTCGGGCGCCTCGGGTGAGACGCCTTATCTTCTCTTGAGGCGGTTTCTTTGGGGGGAAGCAAAGTCGCAACAGTGTCGTTCCTGTTCACAGCGCTCTTTCGTTCCTCTTTGGAGAATCTTATTCTCTGCTTCCTCTATAATTTCGCTCGGTGTTTCTCTCGGTTGGAAGAATGATGAGCCCCGATGACATGGCTTCAAAGATTGCTGCCGAGGATTTGGAGAGAATACGTCAACAGTATGGCATTCCTTCGGATGTTCTTCTGAGATTGCCGGAGCCCGAGGATAGGGTTTCGCAAGATTTGGGGCGCGGGATCTTTCTTTATGAAGACAGCCTGAAGGCGGATCTTCGATTTCCCCTGCATCCCTTGGTGAAGGAGATTATGAGATTATACAATGTTTGCCCGACGATGGTAGCTCCCAATAGTAGGTGCAGCATCATTGGGTTTATCTCAATGTGTAGCCGGATTTAGGTAATGACAACTCTTCCTCTCTTTGTGCCTATTTCCATTTGACATCTGGGAGGAAATCGGAGTGGCCTTACATCGGACCTCGGAGGTCATTCAAGACGATAACAGATAAACCATCATCTATAAAGGAGTGGAAGGTCAGATTCTTTATTGCCGAGGGGAACATCGGCTCAGATTTTCCCCGGGGATGGGGAAACTTTGTTCAAGATGCGAAAGCACATCCGACTATGTCTGAACATGAGAAGAAGGACTTGGAGGTCCTCCGTGACGGCAGGACGTTTTTGGCTAATGATTTGCTGTCTGAGGAGGCTCTCTTCGCCGCTGGGCTTAGCCCCCTCGACCCGCATGGTGAGTCTTTTTATTTTTCCGTTAATTCTACTCGAGCAAAGGTATCTCGGTCTGACCGCTTGTTCTCTGTTCCCACAGCCAAGAAGTCTGAACTATCGTGCCGCATAAAGAAAGGGACAAGCAAGCGCCCGAGGGAGAGTAGTGGTGGAGAGAAACGCAGGCCTGATAAGAGGGCTTGTTTTTTTCGAGAGCGCTCGCCGGAAGTTGGAGTAGCCACGGCGAGGACGCTGAAAATTGGGGAGGACTCAAGGAGGACAGCTGAGATCCCTTGTCCCCCAGTGGTGAAAATAGTAGATAGCTCGGACGAGACTCCGTTGGCTTGTCCGGACGCCCCTCCTTTGAAAGATGAGCCAATGGCTGACACGGCGGAGGTCGGTGCCCCTGAGGGCTCTCCTCCGAGCAAAGAAATGTCTCTAGCCTTGGCAGGAGGATAGGAGGGGGCGGCCGCAATCGTAGAGGCTCAAGACAAGCTTTCCATTGGAAGGCTCCCCTTAGAGGGATTTAGGGGTGGCGACGCTGGGTCGGTTGTAGCGGAGACTTGCGAGGAGCCTACGGTCGGAGAACCTCTTCCTGGAGAGGTTGGGGCAACTAGTGAATAGACTGAAGCCTTGGTGGAGCCGCAGGGGAAGAGTAGGTGCCTGCGATCGAGGGAAGAAAATCGGACAAAGGGATGGGGCAAGATAAGAATTTTACAGCCGAAGCTTCCTCCACCAAAGCTTCAGGAAAACTGGCGCTTGGACTGGCTGAGTTATCCGAGGAAGGTCAGGCTAGGATTCTGCTGGAGGAGGCCAAGAGGTCAAAGGCTTCTCAGTCGGAGGTTGCCTGGATCGATCCTTCGGATGGGGACGATCAGCCCAGTAGCTCGAACTCGGCCGTCGAGGCGGCGTTCGCTGCCCTAATGAGGTCAATACTGTACCCGGGCGTGGATCCCTCGGCGGATAAATTCACGGACCTAGATCTTGTTGACGCCGCATTTGGCCAGCGGAATGTAGTGAAGGATGTCCACCTTCTCCCCGAGATCAACAATTCCACCCTCATGGGGCTAGCCAGGTCCTACATCTCCCGGGTAAGTTACTTTTCCCGAGTAGTGGGTGCTTTCTGGTAGCTCGATCACTTTTCTCACTTGTGTTTCATTCTGCATAGTGCTTTGATTACTAGGGCACTGTGCGGCGCTTGAGCCTGCAACAGGGGCCAGCATCCAGGCTAAGAGAGTCAGCACTGAGCTTCGATCGTGGGCGGAGGCGTCTGATACATTTGAGCAACTTCTGGGCA
Organism: Calamus simplicifolius; assembly: GCA_900491605.1. Taxonomy (NCBI): domain Eukaryota; kingdom Viridiplantae; phylum Streptophyta; class Magnoliopsida; order Arecales; family Arecaceae; genus Calamus; species Calamus simplicifolius. The sequence continues at coordinate 2,571 of UESW01001061.1, read as the reverse complement.
CTAGCAACGAGAATTTGGCGAGGATGAAGGTATTGCATCAGGCCGCCCTAGATGACGCGTCCAAGCTAAGGCTTGAAGTGAATGAGCTACGTAGGCTCCTGGCGAAGTTTGATGAAGCATGCTTGGAGTTATCGCAGATCAAATCCAAGCATTCTGGAGAAATGGAAACTGTCAAGAAACAGTTTAGCGAAAGCCTAGGCAGGTAGAGGAGAGAGGCCACCGAGGAGAGGAACCGCCTGAGTAAAATGCTTGGCGAGTTGGATGAGAAGGCGCGGCAACTCAACCGTGATATCACCGACAGGGACGACAGGATCAAGTGGCACCAGGAGAGGCTAAACCAACTCGATGGAGAGCTCTCCCAAGCATGGGGGGAAGCTAACGGTAGGCAGTTGGAGATCGATGACCTCAAGAGCAGACTCGAGCGAGTTAGGGCCGATAAACTGAGGGCTATTGATGAGGTCAAAGAGCTGACTAAGAAGTTAGCTCGGCAGGAGGAGGAAGTATGGTACTACCCCCTTTTTAAATTCCTTTACTGGCCCACCGTGGCATTGGCTAATTCTGTTTTTATAGATAACAAAGGCGGAGCTGGTGAATCGAAGCCAGATGCAGACCCTGCAAGGGGAACTAGCCTCTAGTCGAGGGAGGAACTCAGAGCTCGAGAGGCGGGTCAGTGAGTCTGAGGAGCACAGGTTGTCCTATTGCGGAGTCAAGTTCCCGAAACTAAAATGTGGCTCGCTCTACTCAGGGGCGAACAAGATGCAACCTATGCCGATGCCTACCAGCTTGGTGTGGAGGAAACTCGAAGTAAGATATCCAAGGAGCATCCAGAATGGGACCTCTCCTTCTTGGATGTTGAAACCTTTGAGTCTTGCTCCCCAAGGGATGAAGAGGACGAATATGACGATATTTCAGACGCCGATCCTGACGTTGTTCTGGATGCCAGTACGGCCGCGACTCCTGAAGGGCATACTCGTCATACCACCGGGAAATAACAGTGTTTGAAAAGGGTGAGACAAGTCAAGCTCCACCGAATGTCGCCGAGGAAGCTGCCGAGGCCACTGGGGCCATCCCCAACCCTGATTCTTAAGGGTTATCTGTATGTTTTTGTTTTCGTTTTTAAACTTGTAACCCAGTTGACGTTTTCAAGAAATGGACATTTTTCTTCTGCGTGATTGCCTTTCTTGAATGGTCTTTTGTCTCAAGTTTTCTTTCGACCGCAGGCAGCTCATGGCCTGTCCGCATTGTTTGGTCGACTTAGCTCGGATCTGAATAAACGTCTCGGTTAAGGCCGAGGTACAAGGGTAGGTCGAGTAGGACCGAGATATGAGTATAGCTCGGTTAGAGCCGAAGTTAGGTAGCTCGGCCTGGTCAAGGCGAGAAAGCGGACACACTTTTGGAGGGAGTTTGATCCCGAAAAAAGGGGGTTTGTTGAATTCCCCACCGTCATTTACTTATTCTTTTTGGTAAAGAGGGAGCGATTCTTCACTTCCCGCGAGCGGCCACTGAAGCAATGACTCATGGCGAGGCTTTATGGCAGTGGCGTTGGAGCTGATGGCCCGGGCGATTAGGGTACTCACCTGAAGTAGTTTAAATACCAGTGGGTGGTAGGCCATCGCTAACCATTTCCTTTGCCGATCTTGTGCTGGTCTGTCTAAGCTTGTGATAGCAAGATGGCTTCCGAGGATGGAGGGAGGTCAGCCGGAGTGCCAGACAACAGCGTCAATGCCCGCTGGGGGGCCCGTAGGGGCCGCACTAAAACAACCATCGACGGGAAAGTCCTGGCCTCATCGTTTGCGAGCCACGAACAATTTCGAAAGGCGGTTGAGCAATACATGGTTGCCTCTACTAGGGAGATCATGCTACTCCGCGAGGCTAATAGCCGATTGGAGAGGAAGGTGGCATCCTTTCAACAACAGTTGGGCGAGCCATTTTGCGGCGAGGGGAGGGCTCAGCAACTCCTGGAGAGAATGACGAGCCCCTGTGAGGGCCGATGTATTTTTCTTTCTTTTTGTTGCCCTTTTTATGATGAATGAAAAGAACAGTTTCTGTAGCTTTTGTGTTTGCTGCTGTTTTTGAAATACTTGCTTTCACCGTGCAAGTCTTATAAGTGAGCCACTCTCTTGGGGGATTTCCCATGCTTTAGTCGAAGTAGAAAGAGCATTCCATTATCATTGAGATAAAGGCAGCTATCTCAATCCGGGTAGGAGTGTAGGATAACACTCAATCATGCTGGACTGAAAAGGGATACTTCGGTTTGTTCCGAAGTATGGAAGTGGCTTGGCCTTGGATGGAAGCACAAGGTGATGTCTAGGTTCATGCCTGGTTACAACAGGCAGTTGGGCTGGAGCAAAGGATATTGAAACGCCCTCATCGAGGAGTACTTGGCCTTTGCGCCTTTTTATTACTCTGTCAGTGCCTTATCTTTTTCGAGGCAAGTCGACCTTCATTTTGCCGAAGTAGATAGTACGGCTCTGTAGCCAGAAAAAGGTTGCCTCGGTACTTTCCAAGGGGCATTTATTATGTCGATTTTTTTAATGCGGGTCGTTTTAGCGTACGACGCAAGCACTTATT
>UESW01001060.1:0-14744 GCA_900491605.1 Calamus simplicifolius | reverse complement strand
TTCTGATAGTTCTGACTGCGAAATTTAGTTCAAAAACTCAGTACATAATTAGTGATATTACATTTTTAAAAATATTTTGAAAATACCTTGGTATTTTTTTAACAATTTTTAAATTTTTATAAATCATGTGTTATGAAAGAAATTCTTGAGCAAAATTAACTAGGAAAAGATAATAGAGTTAGAAAGTATTGGCTAATTATTGTAATGAGCCAAGGAGTAGACTAGCTGGTCAGGCTTTTAGTACCCTACTTAGGTCATCTAAAGGCTATTAGCACTTCCATTGCACATGCGTGCAATTGACGAGGTAAACTAGGTATTAGTTGTAAGGTCAATTAGAGATTCGATTATTACTGAACATTGGTAATTGATATACACCACAATGAAAGAAACTTGAATTTGAGGAAAGAGCTACTTGCCTGATAAAAAAAAAAAATGTGTATGTACAAAAATAAAAAAAAGTCTAAACATTGGTTTCCCATCGAGTAACCGGGCACCTTCGCCTAAGTAAGCGTTGTTGTTCGCAAAAAGTGGGCAGTGTGAAGACATCCGAAAAAAAAAAAAAAGGCAATGTAAAATAGTCAAGTAAGACCAAGCGAAGATACCATTCCTTCTTACAAATTAGAACCGAAATGCTAAGTTAGCTATCACTAACACAAGTGCTGTAGATCTATGGATGAACTCTAAGAAAGTTTCTGATAGTTCTGACTGCGAAATTTAGTTCAAAAACTCAGTACATAATTAGTGATATTACATTTTTGAAAAATATTTTGAAAATACCTTGGTATTTTTTTAACAATTTTTAAATTTTTATAAATCATGTGTTATGAAAGAAATTCTTGAGCAAAATTAACTAGGAAAAGATAATAGAGTTAGAAAGTATTGGCTAATTATTGTAATGAGCCAAGGAGTAGACTAGCTGGTCAGGCTTTTAGTACCCTACTTAGGTCATCTAAAGGCTATTAGCACTTCCATTGCACATGCGTGCAATTGACGAGGTAAACTAGGTATTAGTTGTAAGGTCAATTAGAGATTCGATTATTACTGAACATTGGTAATTGATATACACCACAATGAAAGAAACTTGAATTTGAGGAAAGAGCTACTTGCCTGATAAAAAAAAAAAAATGTGTATGTACAAAAATAAAAAAAGTCTAAACATTGGTTTCCCATCGAGTAACCGGGCACCTTCGCCTAAGTAAGCGTTGTTGTTCGCGTCAAAAAGTGGGCAGTGTGAAGACATCCGAAAAAAAAAATGTATATCAGGCAATGTGAAAGCTACCTCAGGTCACGTTTTTAATTTGAGGGTGTATAGAAAATAGACCAAAGTAAGTAACAAGCGAAGATACCATTCCTTCTTACAAATTAGAACCGAAATGCTAAGTTAGCTATCACTAACACAAGTGCTGTAGATCTATGGATGAACTCTAAGAAAGTTTCTGATAGTTCTGACTGCGAAATTTAGTTCAAAAACTCAGTACATAATTAGTGATATTACATTTTTGAAAAATATTTTGAAAATACCTTGGTATTTTTTTAACAATTTTTAAATTTTTATAAATCATGTGTTATGAAAGAAATTCTTGAGCAAAATTAACTAGGAAAAGATAATAGAGTTAGAAAGTATTGGCTAATTATTGTAATGAGCCAAGGAGTAGACTAGCTGGTCAGGCTTTTAGTACCCTACTTAGGTCATCTAAAGGCTATTAGCACTTCCATTGCACATGCGTGCAATTGACGAGGTAAACTAGGTATTAGTTGTAAGGTCAATTAGAGATTCGATTATTACTGAACATTGGTAATTGATATACACCACAATGAAAGAAACTTGAATTTGAGGAAAGAGCTACTTGCCTGATAAAAAAAAAAAAATGTGTATGTACAAAAATAAAAAAAAGTCTAAACATTGGTTTCCCATCGAGTAACCGGGCACCTTCGCCTAAGTAAGCGTTGTTGTTCGCGTCAAAAAGTGGGCAGTGTGAAGACATCCGAAAAAAAAAATGTATATCAGGCAATGTGAAAGCTACCTCAGGTCACGTTTTTAATTTGAGGGTGTATAGAAAATAGACCAAAGTAAGTAACAAGCGAAGATACCATTCCTTCTTACAAATTAGAACCGAAATGCTAAGTTAGCTATCACTAACACAAGTGCTGTAGATCTATGGATGAACTCTAAGAAAGTTTCTGATAGTTCTGACTGCGAAATTTAGTTCAAAAACTCAGTACATAATTAGTGATATTACATTTTTGAAAAATATTTTGAAAATACCTTGGTATTTTTTTAACAATTTTTAAATTTTTATAAATCATGTGTTATGAAAGAAATTCTTGAGCAAAATTAACTAGGAAAAGATAATAGAGTTAGAAAGTATTGGCTAATTATTGTAATGAGCCAAGGAGTAGACTAGCTGGTCAGGCTTTTAGTACCCTACTTAGGTCATCTAAAGGCTATTAGCACTTCCATTGCACATGCGTGTGACGAGGTAAACTAGGTATTAGTTGTAAGGTCAATTAGAGATTCGATTATTACTGAACATTGGTAATTGATATACACCACAATGAAAGAAACTTGAATTTGAGGAAAGAGCTACTTGCCTGATAAAAAAAAAAAAAATGTGTATGTACAAAAAAAAAAAAGTCTAAACATTGGTTTCCCATCGAGTAACCGGGCACCTTCGCCTAAGTAAGCGTTGTTGTTCGCGTCAAAAAGTGGGCAGTGTGAAGACATCCGAAAAAAAAAAGTATATCAGGCAATGTGAAAGCTACCTCAGGTCACGTTTTTAATTTGAGGGTGTATAGAAAATAGACCAAAGTAAGTAACAAGCGAAGATACCATTCCTTCTTACAAATTAGAACCGAAATGCTAAGTTAGCTATCACTAACACAAGTGCTGTAGATCTATGGATGAACTCTAAGAAAGTTTCTGATAGTTCTGACTGCGAAATTTAGTTCAAAAACTCAGTACATAATTAGTGATATTACATTTTTGAAAAATATTTTGAAAATACCTTGGTATTTTTTTAACAATTTTTAAATTTTTATAAATCATGTGTTATGAAAGAAATTCTTGAGCAAAATTAACTAGGAAAAGATAATAGAGTTAGAAAGTATTGGCTAATTATTGTAATGAGCCAAGGAGTAGACTAGCTGGTCAGGCTTTTAGTACCCTACTTAGGTCATCTAAAGGCTATTAGCACTTCCATTGCACATGCGTGCAATTGACGAGGTAAACTAGGTATTAGTTGTAAGGTCAATTAGAGATTCGATTATTACTGAACATTGGTAATTGATATACACCACAATGAAAGAAACTTGAATTTGAGGAAAGAGCTACTTGCCTGATAAAAAAAAAAAAATGTGTATGTACAAAAATAAAAAAAAGTCTAAACATTGGTTTCCCATCGAGTAACCGGGCACCTTCGCCTAAGTAAGCGTTGTTGTTCGCGTCAAAAAGTGGGCAGTGTGAAGACATCCGAAAAAAAAAAGTATATCAGGCAATGTGAAAGCTACCTCAGGTCACGTTTTTAATTTGAGGGTGTATAGAAAATAGACCAAAGTAAGTAACAAGCGAAGATACCATTCCTTCTTACAAATTAGAACCGAAATGCTAAGTTAGCTATCACTAACACAAGTGCTGTAGATCTATGGATGAACTCTAAGAAAGTTTCTGATAGTTCTGACTGCGAAATTTAGTTCAAAAACTCAGTACATAATTAGTGATATTACATTTTTGAAAAATATTTTGAAAATACCTTGGTATTTTTTTAACAATTTTTAAATTTTTATAAATCATGTGTTATGAAAGAAATTCTTGAGCAAAATTAACTAGGAAAAGATAATAGAGTTAGAAAGTATTGGCTAATTATTGTAATGAGCCAAGGAGTAGACTAGCTGGTCAGGCTTTTAGTACCCTACTTAGGTCATCTAAAGGCTATTAGCACTTCCATTGCACATGCGTGCAATTGACGAGGTAAACTAGGTATTAGTTGTAAGGTCAATTAGAGATTCGATTATTACTGAACATTGGTAATTGATATACACCACAATGAAAGAAACTTGAATTTGAGGAAAGAGCTACTTGCCTGATAAAAAAAAAAAAAATGTGTATGTAAAAAAAAAAAAAGTCTAAACATTGGTTTCCCATCGAGTAACCGGGCACCTTCGCCTAAGTAAGCGTTGTTGTTCGCGTCAAAAAGTGGGCAGTGTGAAGACATCCGAAAAAAAAAAAGTATATCAGGCAATGTGAAAGCTACCTCAGGTCACGTTTTTAATTTGAGGGTGTATAGAAAATAGACCAAAGTAAGTAACAAGCGAAGATACCATTCCTTCTTACAAATTAGAACCGAAATGCTAAGTTAGCTATCACTAACACAAGTGCTGTAGATCTATGGATGAACTCTAAGAAAGTTTCTGATAGTTCTGACTGCGAAATTTAGTTCAAAAACTCAGTACATAATTAGTGATATTACATTTTTGAAAAATATTTTGAAAATACCTTGGTATTTTTTTAACAATTTTTAAATTTTTATAAATCATGTGTTATGAAAGAAATTCTTGAGCAAAATTAACTAGGAAAAGATAATAGAGTTAGAAAGTATTGGCTAATTATTGTAATGAGCCAAGGAGTAGACTAGCTGGTCAGGCTTTTAGTACCCTACTTAGGTCATCTAAAGGCTATTAGCACTTCCATTGCACATGCGTGCAATTGACGAGGTAAACTAGGTATTAGTTGTAAGGTCAATTAGAGATTCGATTATTACTGAACATTGGTAATTGATATACACCACAATGAAAGAAACTTGAATTTGAGGAAAGAGCTACTTGCCTGATAAAAAAAAAAAAATGTGTATGTACAAAAATAAAAAAAAGTCTAAACATTGGTTTCCCATCGAGTAACCGGGCACCTTCGCCTAAGTAAGCGTTGTTGTTCGCGTCAAAAAGTGGGCAGTGTGAAGACATCCGAAAAAAAAAAAGTATATCAGGCAATGTGAAAGCTACCTCAGGTCACGTTTTTAATTTGAGGGTGTATAGAAAATAGACCAAAGTAAGTAACAAGCGAAGATACCATTCCTTCTTACAAATTAGAACCGAAATGCTAAGTTAGCTATCACTAACACAAGTGCTGTAGATCTATGGATGAACTCTAAGAAAGTTTCTGATAGTTCTGACTGCGAAATTTAGTTCAAAAACTCAGTACATAATTAGTGATATTACATTTTTGAAAAATATTTTGAAAATACCTTGGTATTTTTTTAACAATTTTTAAATTTTTATAAATCATGTGTTATGAAAGAAATTCTTGAGCAAAATTAACTAGGAAAAGATAATAGAGTTAGAAAGTATTGGCTAATTATTGTAATGAGCCAAGGAGTAGACTAGCTGGTCAGGCTTTTAGTACCCTACTTAGGTCATCTAAAGGCTATTAGCACTTCCATTGCACATGCGTGCAATTTGACGAGGTAAACTAGGTATTAGTTGTAAGGTCAATTAGAGATTCGATTATTACTGAACATTGGTAATTGATATACACCACAATGAAAGAAACTTGAATTTGAGGAAAGAGCTACTTGCCTGATAAAAAAAAAAAAATGTGTATGTACAAAAATAAAAAAAAGTCTAAACATTGGTTTCCCATCGAGTAACCGGGCACCTTCGCCTAAGTAAGCGTTGTTGTTCGCGTCAAAAAGTGGGCAGTGTGAAGACATCCGAAAAAAAAAAAGTATATCAGGCAATGTGAAAGCTACCTCAGGTCACGTTTTTAATTTGAGGGTGTATAGAAAATAGACCAAAGTAAGTAACAAGCGAAGATACCATTCCTTCTTACAAATTAGAACCGAAATGCTAAGTTAGCTATCACTAACACAAGTGCTGTAGATCTATGGATGAACTCTAAGAAAGTTTCTGATAGTTCTGACTGCGAAATTTAGTTCAAAAACTCAGTACATAATTAGTGATATTACATTTTTGAAAAATATTTTGAAAATACCTTGGTATTTTTTTAACAATTTTTAAATTTTTATAAATCATGTGTTATGAAAGAAATTCTTGAGCAAAATTAACTAGGAAAAGATAATAGAGTTAGAAAGTATTGGCTAATTATTGTAATGAGCCAAGGAGTAGACTAGCTGGTCAGGCTTTTAGTACCCTACTTAGGTCATCTAAAGGCTATTAGCACTTCCATTGCACATGCGTGCAATTTGACGAGGTAAACTAGGTATTAGTTGTAAGGTCAATTAGAGATTCGATTATTACTGAACATTGGTAATTGATATACACCACAATGAAAGAAACTTGAATTTGAGGAAAGAGCTACTTGCCTGATAAAAAAAAAAAATGTGTATGTACAAAAAAAAAAAAAGTCTAAACATTGGTTTCCCATCGAGTAACCGGGCACCTTCGCCTAAGTAAGCGTTGTTGTTCGCGTCAAAAAGTGGGCAGTGTGAAGACATCCGTAAAAAAAAAATGTATATCAGGCAATGTGAAAGCTACCTCAGGTCACGTTTTTAATTTGAGGGTGTATAGAAAATAGACCAAAGTAAGTAACAAGCGAAGATACCATTCCTTCTTACAAATTAGAACCGAAATGCTAAGTTAGCTATCACTAACACAAGTGCTGTAGATCTATGGATGAACTCTAAGAAAGTTTCTGATAGTTCTGACTGCGAAATTTAGTTCAAAAACTCAGTACATAATTAGTGATATTACATTTTTGAAAAATATTTTGAAAATACCTTGGTTTTTTTTAACAATTTTTAAATTTTTATAAATCATGTGTTATGAAAGAAATTCTTGAGCAAAATTAACTAGGAAAAGATAATAGAGTTAGAAAGTATTGGCTAATTATTGTAATGAGCCAAGGAGTAGACTAGCTGGTCAGGCTTTTAGTACCCTACTTAGGTCATCTAAAGGCTATTAGCACTTCCATTGCACATGCGTGCAATTTGACGAGGTAAACTAGGTATTAGTTGTAAGGTCAATTAGAGATTCGATTATTACTGAACATTGGTAATTGATATACACCACAATGAAAGAAACTTGAATTTGAGGAAAGAGCTACTTGCCTGATAAAAAAAAAAAAAATGTGTATGTACAAAAATAAAAAAAGTCTAAACATTGGTTTCCCATCGAGTAACCGGGCACCTTCGCCTAAGTAAGCGTTGTTGTTCGCGTCAAAAAGTGGGCAGTGTGAAGACATCCGAAAAAAAAAAAGTATATCAGGCAATGTGAAAGCTACCTCAGGTCACGTTTTTAATTTGAGGGTGTATAGAAAATAGACCAAAGTAAGTAACAAGCGAAGATACCATTCCTTCTTACAAATTAGAACCGAAATGCTAAGTTAGCTATCACTAACACAAGTGCTGTAGATCTATGGATGAACTCTAAGAAAGTTTCATAGTTCTGACTGCGAAATTTAGTTCAAAAACTCAGTACATAATTAGTGATATTACATTTTTGAAAAATATTTTGAAAATACCTTGGTATTTTTTTAACAATTTTTAAATTTTTATAAATCATGTGTTATGAAAGAAATTCTTGAGCAAAATTAACTAGGAAAAGATAATAGAGTTAGAAAGTATTGGCTAATTATTGTAATGAGCCAAGGAGTAGACTAGCTGGTCAGGCTTTTAGTACCCTACTTAGGTCATCTAAAGGCTATTAGCACTTCCATTGCACATGCGTGCAATTTGACGAGGTAAACTAGGTATTAGTTGTAAGGTCAATTAGAGATTCGATTATTACTGAACATTGGTAATTGATATACACCACAATGAAAGAAACTTGAATTTGAGGAAAGAGCTACTTGCCTGATAAAAAAAAAAAAAATGTGTATGTACAAAAATAAAAAAAAGTCTAAACATTGGTTTCCCATCGAGTAACCGGGCACCTTCGCCTAAGTAAGCGTTGTTGTTCGCGTCAAAAAGTGGGCAGTGTGAAGACATCCGAAAAAAAAAAGTATATCAGGCAATGTGAAAGCTACCTCAGGTCACGTTTTTAATTTGAGGGTGTATAGAAAATAGACCAAAGTAAGTAACAAGCGAAGATACCATTCCTTCTTACAAATTAGAACCGAAATGCTAAGTTAGCTATCACTAACACAAGTGCTGTAGATCTATGGATGAACTCTAAGAAAGTTTCTGATAGTTCTGACTGCGAAATTTAGTTCAAAAACTCAGTACATAATTAGTGATATTACATTTTTGAAAAATATTTTGAAAATACCTTGGTTTTTTTTAACAATTTTTAAATTTTTATAAATCATGTGTTATGAAAGAAATTCTTGAGCAAAATTAACTAGGAAAAGATAATAGAGTTAGAAAGTATTGGCTAATTATTGTAATGAGCCAAGGAGTAGACTAGCTGGTCAGGCTTTTAGTACCCTACTTAGGTCATCTAAAGGCTATTAGCACTTCCATTGCACATGCGTGCAATTGACGAGGTAAACTAGGTATTAGTTGTAAGGTCAATTAGAGATTCGATTATTACTGAACATTGGTAATTGATATACACCACAATGAAAGAAACTTGAATTTGAGGAAAGAGCTACTTGCCTGATAAAAAAAATGTGTATGTACAAAAAAAAAAAAAGTCTAAACATTGGTTTCCCATCGAGTAACCGGGCACCTTCGCCTAAGTAAGCGTTGTTGTTCGCGTCAAAAAGTGGGCAGTGTGAAGACATCCGAAAAAAAAAAAGTATATCAGGCAATGTGAAAGCTACCTCAGGTCACGTTTTTAATTTGAGGGTGTATAGAAAATAGACCAAAGTAAGTAACAAGCGAAGATACCATTCCTTCTTACAAATTAGAACCGAAATGCTAAGTTAGCTATCACTAACACAAGTGCTGTAGATCTATGGATGAACTCTAAGAAAGTTTCTGATAGTTCTGACTGCGAAATTTAGTTCAAAAACAGTACATAATTAGTGATATTACATTTTTGAAAAATATTTTGAAAATACCTTGGTATTTTTTTAACAATTTTTAAATTTTTATAAATCATGTGTTATGAAAGAAATTCTTGAGCAAAATTAACTAGGAAAAGATAATAGAGTTAGAAAGTATTGGCTAATTATTGTAATGAGCCAAGGAGTAGACTAGCTGGTCAGGCTTTTAGTACCCTACTTAGGTCATCTAAAGGCTATTAGCACTTCCATTGCACATGCGTGCAATTGACGAGGTAAACTAGGTATTAGTTGTAAGGTCAATTAGAGATTCGATTATTACTGAACATTGGTAATTGATATACACCACAATGAAAGAAACTTGAATTTGAGGAAAGAGCTACTTGCCTGATAAAAAAAAAAAAAATGTGTATGTACAAAAATAAAAAAAGTCTAAACATTGGTTTCCCATCGAGTAACCGGGCACCTTCGCCTAAGTAAGCGTTGTTGTTCGCGTCAAAAAGTGGGCAGTGTGAAGACATCCGTAAAAAAAAAAAGTATATCAGGCAATGTGAAAGCTACCTCAGGTCACGTTTTTAATTTGAGGGTGTATAGAAAATAGACCAAAGTAAGTAACAAGCGAAGATACCATTCCTTCTTACAAATTAGAACCGAAATGCTAAGTTAGCTATCACTAACACAAGTGCTGTAGATCTATGGATGAACTCTAAGAAAGTTTCTGATAGTTCTGACTGCGAAATTTAGTTCAAAAACTCAGTACATAATTAGTGATATTACATTTTTGAAAAATATTTTGAAAATACCTTGGTATTTTTTTAACAATTTTTAAATTTTTATAAATCATGTGTTATGAAAGAAATTCTTGAGCAAAATTAACTAGGAAAAGATAATAGAGTTAGAAAGTATTGGCTAATTATTGTAATGAGCCAAGGAGTAGACTAGCTGGTCAGGCTTTTAGTACCCTACTTAGGTCATCTAAAGGCTATTAGCACTTCCATTGCACATGCGTGCAATTGACGAGGTAAACTAGGTATTAGTTGTAAGGTCAATTAGAGATTCGATTATTACTGAACATTGGTAATTGATATACACCACAATGAAAGAAACTTGAATTTGAGGAAAGAGCTACTTGCCTGAAAAAAAAAAAAAATGTGTATGTACAAAAATAAAAAAAAGTCTAAACATTGGTTTCCCATCGAGTAACCGGGCACCTTCGCCTAAGTAAGCGTTGTTGTTCGCGTCAAAAAGTGGGCAGTGTGAAGACATCCGAAAAAAAAAAAGTATATCAGGCAATGTGAAAGCTACCTCAGGTCACGTTTTTAATTTGAGGGTGTATAGAAAATAGACCAAAGTAAGTAACAAGCGAAGATACCATTCCTTCTTACAAATTAGAACCGAAATGCTAAGTTAGCTATCACTAACACAAGTGCTGTAGATCTATGGATGAACTCTAAGAAAGTTTCTGATAGTTCTGACTGCGAAATTTAGTTCAAAAACTCAGTACATAATTAGTGATATTACATTTTTGAAAAATATTTTGAAAATACCTTGGTATTTTTTTAACAATTTTTAAATTTTTATAAATCATGTGTTATGAAAGAAATTCTTGAGCAAAATTAACTAGGAAAAGATAATAGAGTTAGAAAGTATTGGCTAATTATTGTAATGAGCCAAGGAGTAGACTAGCTGGTCAGGCTTTTAGTACCCTACTTAGGTCATCTAAAGGCTATTAGCACTTCCATTGCACATGCGTGCAATTGACGAGGTAAACTAGGTATTAGTTGTAAGGTCAATTAGAGATTCGATTATTACTGAACATTGGTAATTGATATACACCACAATGAAAGAAACTTGAATTTGAGGAAAGAGCTACTTGCCTGATAAAAAAAAAAAAATGTGTATGTACAAAAATAAAAAAAAGTCTAAACATTGGTTTCCCATCGAGTAACCGGGCACCTTCGCCTAAGTAAGCGTTGTTGTTCGCGTCAAAAAGTGGGCAGTGTGAAGACATCCGAAAAAAAAAAAGTATATCAGGCAATGTGAAAGCTACCTCAGGTCACGTTTTTAATTTGAGGGTGTATAGAAAATAGACCAAAGTAAGTAACAAGCGAAGATACCATTCCTTCTTACAAATTAGAACCGAAATGCTAAGTTAGCTATCACTAACACAAGTGCTGTAGATCTATGGATGAACTCTAAGAAAGTTTCTGATAGTTCTGACTGCGAAATTTAGTTCAAAAACTCAGTACATAATTAGTGATATTACATTTTTGAAAAATATTTTGAAAATACCTTGGTATTTTTTTTAACAATTTTTAAATTTTTATAAATCATGTGTTATGAAAGAAATTCTTGAGCAAAATTAACTAGGAAAAGATAATAGAGTTAGAAAGTATTGGCTAATTATTGTAATGAGCCAAGGAGTAGACTAGCTGGTCAGGCTTTTAGTACCCTACTTAGGTCATCTAAAGGCTATTAGCACTTCCATTGCACATGCGTGCAATTGACGAGGTAAACTAGGTATTAGTTGTAAGGTCAATTAGAGATTCGATTATTACTGAACATTGGTAATTGATATACACCACAATGAAAGAAACTTGAATTTGAGGAAAGAGCTACTTGCCTGATAAAAAAAATGTGTGTATGTACAAAAATAAAAAAAAGTCTAAACATTGGTTTCCCATCGAGTAACCGGGCACCTTCGCCTAAGTAAGCGTTGTTGTTCGCGTCAAAAAGTGGGCAGTGTGAAGACATCCGTAAAAAAAAAAATGTATATCAGGCAATGTGAAAGCTACCTCAGGTCACGTTTTTAATTTGAGGGTGTATAGAAAATAGACCAAAGTAAGTAACAAGCGAAGATACCATTCCTTCTTACAAATTAGAACCGAAATGCTAAGTTAGCTATCACTAACACAAGTGCTGTAGATCTATGGATGAACTCTAAGAAAGTTTCTGATAGTTCTGACTGCGAAATTTAGTTCAAAAACTCAGTACATAATTAGTGATATTACATTTTTGAAAAATATTTTGAAAATACCTTGGTATTTTTTTAACAATTTTTAAATTTTTATAAATCATGTGTTATGAAAGAAATTCTTGAGCAAAATTAACTAGGAAAAGATAATAGAGTTAGAAAGTATTGGCTAATTATTGTAATGAGCCAAGGAGTAGACTAGCTGGTCAGGCTTTTAGTACCCTACTTAGGTCATCTAAAGGCTATTAGCACTTCCATTGCACATGCGTGCAATTTGACGAGGTAAACTAGGTATTAGTTGTAAGGTCAATTAGAGATTCGATTATTACTGAACATTGGTAATTGATATACACCACAATGAAAGAAACTTGAATTTGAGGAAAGAGCTACTTGCCTGATAAAAAAAAAAAAAATGTGTATGTACAAAAATAAAAAAAGTCTAAACATTGGTTTCCCATCGAGTAACCGGGCACCTTCGCCTAAGTAAGCGTTGTTGTTCGCGTCAAAAAGTGGGCAGTGTGAAGACATCCAAAAAAAAAAGTATATCAGGCAATGTGAAAGCTACCTCAGGTCACGTTTTTAATTTGAGGGTGTATAGAAAATAGACCAAAGTAAGTAACAAGCGAAGATACCATTCCTTCTTACAAATTAGAACCGAAATGCTAAGTTAGCTATCACTAACACAAGTGCTGTAGATCTATGGATGAACTCTAAGAAAGTTTCTGATAGTTCTGACTGCGAAATTTAGTTCAAAAACTCAGTACATAATTAGTGATATTACATTTTTGAAAAATATTTTGAAAATACCTTGGTATTTTTTTAACAATTTTTAAATTTTTATAAATCATGTGTTATGAAAGAAATTCTTGAGCAAAATTAACTAGGAAAAGATAATAGAGTTAGAAAGTATTGGCTAATTATTGTAATGAGCCAAGGAGTAGACTAGCTGGTCAGGCTTTTAGTACCCTACTTAGGTCATCTAAAGGCTATTAGCACTTCCATTGCACATGCGTGCAATTGACGAGGTAAACTAGGTATTAGTTGTAAGGTCAATTAGAGATTCGATTATTACTGAACATTGGTAATTGATATACACCACAATGAAAGAAACTTGAATTTGAGGAAAGAGCTACTTGCCTGATAAAAAAAAAAATGTGTATGTACAAAAATAAAAAAAGTCTAAACATTGGTTTCCCATCGAGTAACCGGGCACCTTCGCCTAAGTAAGCGTTGTTGTTCGCGTCAAAAAGTGGGCAGTGTGAAGACATCCGAAAAAAAAAAAAAAAAAGTATATCAGGCAATGTGAAAGCTACCTCAGGTCACGTTTTTAATTTGAGGGTGTATAGAAAATAGACCAAAGTAAGTAACAAGCGAAGATACCATTCCTTCTTACAAATTAGAACCGAAATGCTAAGTTAGCTATCACTAACACAAGTGCTGTAGATCTATGGATGAACTCTAAGAAAGTTTCTGATAGTTCTGACTGCGAAATTTAGTTCAAAAACTCAGTACATAATTAGTGATATTACATTTTTGAAAAATATTTTGAAAATACCTTGGTTTTTTTTAACAATTTTTAAATTTTTATAAATCATGTGTTATGAAAGAAATTCTTGAGCAAAATTAACTAGGAAAAGATAATAGAGTTAGAAAGTATTGGCTAATTATTGTAATGAGCCAAGGAGTAGACTAGCTGGTCAGGCTTTTAGTACCCTACTTAGGTCATCTAAAGGCTATTAGCACTTCCATTGCACATGCGTGCAATGACGAGGTAAACTAGGTATTAGTTGTAAGGTCAATTAGAGATTCGATTATTACTGAACATTGGTAATTGATATACACCACAATGAAAGAAACTTGAATTTGAGGAAAGAGCTACTTGCCTGATAAAAAAAAAAAAAATGTGTATGTACAAAAATAAAAAAAGTCTAAACATTGGTTTCCCATCGAGTAACCGGGCACCTTCGCCTAAGTAAGCGTTGTTGTTCGCGTCAAAAAGTGGGCAGTGTGAAGACAAAAAAAAAAAAGTATATCAGGCAATGTGAAAGCTACCTCAGGTCACGTTTTTAATTTGAGGGTGTATAGAAAATAGACCAAAGTAAGTAACAAGCGAAGATACCATTCCTTCTTACAAATTAGAACCGAAATGCTAAGTTAGCTATCACTAACACAAGTGCTGTAGATCTATGGATGAACTCTAAGAAAGTTTCTGATAGTTCTGACTGCGAAATTTAGTTCAAAAACTCAGTACATAATTAGTGATATTACATTTTTGAAAAATATTTTGAAAATACCTTGGTATTTTTTTAACAATTTTTAAATTTTTATAAATCATGTGTTATGAAAGAAATTCTTGAGCAAAATTAACTAGGAAAAGATAATAGAGTTAGAAAGTATTGGCTAATTATTGTAATGAGCCAAGGAGTAGACTAGCTGGTCAGGCTTTTAGTACCCTACTTAGGTCATCTAAAGGCTATTAGCACTTCCATTGCACATGCGTGCAATTGACGAGGTAAACTAGGTATTAGTTGTAAGGTCAATTAGAGATTCGATTATTACTGAACATTGGTAATTGATATACACCACAATGAAAGAAACTTGAATTTGAGGAAAGAGCTACTTGCCTGATAAAAAAAAAAAAAATGTGTATGTACAAAAATAAAAAAAAGTCTAAACATTGGTTTCCCATCGAGTAACCGGGCACCTTCGCCTAAGTAAGCGTTGTTGTTCGCGTCAAAAAGTGGGCAGTGTGAAGACATCCGAAAAAAAAAAAGTATATCAGGCAATGTGAAAGCTACCTCAGGTCACGTTTTTAATTTGAGGGTGTATAGAAAATAGACCAAAGTAAGTAACAAGCGAAGATACCATTCCTTC
>UESW01001059.1:0-14765 GCA_900491605.1 Calamus simplicifolius | reverse complement strand
CTGGGGAGTCCCTCCAGGGGTGGCCAATCAAGAGCTCTAGGGGAGCGCCGATAAGCAGTAAAGAAGAGAGAGTGAGAGTGAGAGTGGGCTGTGTGCACGTACCTAAGAGAATCTGAGAGTATCATATTTATAGGTAATCACCTGAATCTTGAGCGACTTCTGGAAGGTTCGAAGGTTGTTGGGATACAAAGATGATTCGAATCAGGTTGTTATGAGGCCGGTGGGATCTGTATCTTGTTTGTTGAAGGATCGACGGGTGGGAGATCTCTTTGATGGCCTAAGATCTGATGAGCGTGTAGGTTCTAGGCTATTATTGTAGATCCTAGACCACTCCTCGATATGATCCTTTGTTTGGGATTCTATTATGCGAGACCTGGGCTCTCCCGCATTGGGTTCCACAGAGGTACATGTCGAGCCATGGATTGCTCGGGGAAGCCGAGCTACGGGTTGCTCGGAGAAATTGAGCCATGAGTTGCTCAAGGAAATTGAGCCATGGGTTGCTCGAGGAAGCCAAGCTATGAGTTGCTCGGGGAAGACTGAGCTATGGGTTACTCGGGGAAGACCGAGCTATGGGTAGCTCGGGGGAAGCTGAGCTACGGGTTGCTCGGGGAAGACCGAGCTATGGATGGCCCGGGGAAGCCGAGCTATGGATTGCTCGGGGAAGACCAAGCTACGGGAAGCTCGGGGGAAGCCAAGCTATGGATTGCTCGGGGAAGACCGAGCTATGGGTTGCTCGGGGGAAGCCGAGCTACGGGTTGCTCGGGGAAGACCGAGCTATGGATGGCCCGGGGAAGACCGAGCTATGGATTGCTCGGGGAAGACCGAGCTATGGGTAGCTCGAGGGAAGCCGAGCTACGAGTTGCTTGGGGAAGCCGAGCTATGGATAGCCCGGGGAAGCCGAGCTATGGGCAGCGTGGGGGAAGCCGGGCTATGGATGGCTTGGGGAGGCCGAGCTATAGATTGCTCGGGGAAGACCAAGCTATGGGTAGCTCGGGGGAAGCCGAGCTATGGGTTGCTCGAGGAAGCCGAGCTATGGGTAGCTCGGGGAAGACCGAGCTATGGATTGCTCGAGGAAGACAGAGCTACGGGTAGCTCAGGGAAGACCGAGCTACGGGTAGCTCGGGGAAGACCGAGTTATGGGTAGCTGGGGGAAGCCGAGCTATGGGTTGCTCGGGGAAGACCGAGCTATGGATGGCCCGGGGAAGCCGAGCTATGGGTAGCTCGGGGGAAGCTGAGCTATGGGTTGCTCGGGGAAGACCGAGCTATGAGTAGCTCGAGGGAAGCCGAGCTACGGTTGCTCGGAGAAACCGAGCCATGTGTTGCTCAAGGAAACCGAGCCATGGGTTACTTGAGGAAGCCGAGCTATGAGTTGCTCGGGGAGGACCGAGCTATAGGTTGCTCGGGGAAGACCGAGCTATGGGTAGCTCGGGGGAAGCTGAGCTACGAGTTGCTTGGAGAAGACCAAGCTATGGATGGCCCGGGGAAGCCGAGCTATGGATTGCTCGGGGAAGCCAGCTATGGGCTGCTCAGGGGAAGCTGAGCTATGGATTGCTCGGGAAAGACCGAGCTATGGGTTGCTTGGGGAAGACCGAGCTATGGATTGCTTGGGGAAGACCAAGCTATGGGTAGCTCGGGGGAAGCCGAGCTATGGGTTGCTCGGGGAAGACCGAGCTATGGATGGCATGGGGAAGACCGAGCTATGGATTGCTCGGGGAAGACCGAGCTATGGATTGCTCGGGGAAGACCGAGCTATGGGTAGCTCGGGGGAAGCCGAGCTACGGGTTGCTCGGGGAAACCGAGCTATGGATAGCCCGAGGAAGCCGAGCTATGGGCAGCGTGGGGGAAGCCGGGCTATGGATGACCCGGGGAGGCCGAGCTATGGATTGCTCGGGGAAGACCGAGCTATGGATTGCTCGGGGGAAGACTGAGCTATGGGTTGCTCGAGGAAGCCGAGCTATGGGTAGCTCGGGGAAGACCGAGCTATGGATTGTTCGGGAAAGACCGAGCTATGGGTAGCTCGGGGGAAGCCGAGCTACATGTTGCTCGGGAAGACCGAGCTATGGATAGCTCGAGGGAAGCCGAGCTATGGGTTGCTCGGAGAAGATGAGCTATGGATGGCCCGGGAAAGTCGAGCTACGGGTTGCTCGGGGAAGACCGAGCTATGGATGGCCCGGGGAAGCCGAGCTATGGGTGGCCCAGGGAAGCCGAGCTTTGGATAGCTCGGGGAAAACCGAGCTATGGGTTGCTCGACCCGCTGGACCATACTAGTTAGCTTGTTCTTATGGGCGTAGTGTAGCGGGCGGGGGGATGGGGCGGATCTTAGCCCCTTCGCACGGTTATCAACACAATGGCGATTTTACCCCTTAACTCACCTACCGAGGTTCAGAGAATAGTTGCTCGGCCTAGCCGAGGTTCGGAGATTAGCCAAGGTTCAGAGATTAGTTGCTTGGTCCAGCCGAGATTCGGAGATTAGTTGCTCGGCCCAGTCGAGGTTCGGAGATTAGTTGCTCGGCCCAGCCGAGGTTCGGAGTTTAGTTGCTCGGCCCAGCCGAGGTTCGGAGATTAGTTGCTCGGCCCTGCCGAGGTTCAGAGATTTCCTGCTTAAACAGGTAACTCGGTCATGCCGAGGATTGGTAAGCAGCATCTTTTTCTTTTCACGATTTTTGGCGATATAATTTATGGTGATTTATGTTATGAATCATGAAACAACGTGCCGACAAAAATTTAAGAAGGCGAGCCTATAGAGGGCGTACCCTACTGATGATACTTGCGGAGGTTGTCCGAATTCCACGTCTGAGGGATGGATCTTCCACTTAGATCTTGCAGCTTGTAGGTCCCGGGTCCGATGATCTCCGCTACTTGGTAGGGGCCTTCCCAGTTTGGGGCTAGCTTTCCTTGCTCCAGCGGTTTAGAGACAGATGCTTTCCGGAGAACAAGGTCGCCAAGCAAGAAAGCTTTCCCTTTGACTCTGGAGGCGTGGTAGCGGGCCACTCTTTACTGGTAG
This sequence comes from Calamus simplicifolius, assembly GCA_900491605.1. Taxonomy (NCBI): domain Eukaryota; kingdom Viridiplantae; phylum Streptophyta; class Magnoliopsida; order Arecales; family Arecaceae; genus Calamus; species Calamus simplicifolius. The sequence goes on along the minus strand of UESW01001059.1, from coordinate 11,761 downwards.
GCAGCCATTCTGATCCAAGCCTTTTCTCTGATCTTCTCTACCAGGTCAAGGTTGGCGCGAAGCTGCTCATCGCTGGCTTCCTCCAAGTAGCTTTCTACCCTCAGATCTTGGCGGGCCTGATCCCTCTCTCTGGAGTCCTCCCGCCATGATTCGATGCCCTCCCCGTGCTTTTCTCGCCCGGCTCCTCCCCTCACATCCAAATAGGAGATCTGCTGACAACTCTAGGAGATGCATCAGGAGCTGGACGCCGCCAAGTAGGCTCATCCGCCTCAGCCCAAGGCGGAGTAGGGCATCCCCTTCACCAAAGGGATCATGAAGGAAGTGATCCCCTTCCATGTTAAACTACCTGCCATCGAGCCCTACCATGGCTCCTCTGATCCGGATGATCACCTTAGTAGCTTTCAATCAATAATGATGTTCCACGGAGCATCAGATGCGATCCTCTGCTGCGCTTTCCCTTCCACCCTCAGAGGAACTGCCTGAACCTGGTTTAACGCCTTAAAACCAGGTTCCGTGGATTCATTCAACGAGCTGAGCCACCTTTTTATTGGCCAGTTCGTCAGCAGCCACCATCACCGACGAAGATCCGACTCCCTCTCTGAAGTTAAGTAGAGAGAGGGGGAGTCCTTGAGAAATTACCTTGGCCGTTTCAACAAGGCCATGCTGGAGGTGGACCACCTTAATCATTAGGTGGCTATGTCCACCCTAGCGGAGGGAGTCTTGAAGGAGAGCGACTTCTATCTGGCGATGAAGGTTAGCTACCCCCCGAACCTCTTCGATAAGATGGCCCTGGTAGATAAATACGCCAGGGTTGAAGAATCACAGAGAGCTGCCAGTGCCGAGCTGGCGAAGAAGAAAGAACCTAAAGGGTCGGATAGGCACCGACCCATCCGTTAGCCAAGCCTGCCTCGTTGCCAAAGAGCTCCCCCGCCGCCGTCGAGAAATCGCTCCCAAAGCCTGCCCAGGCGATTCGACCGGTACACTCCACTCACTGTACCCAGGGTGCAAATCCTCATGGAGATAGAGCGCCAGCTCCCCCGACCAACTCCTCTCCGAGGGAACCCAACTCGGAGGGATCCCACCAATACTGCCACTATCACCGGAGCATGGCCACGACAACGAGGAATGCTGGCAGTTGAAGAATGAGATTGAGAGGGGGGCACTTTAGATACGATTGTCCTCAACTAAAGAATACTTTCAAGAAGAAGAAGAAAGCCTATGTTGCAACTTGGAGCGACAGCGATGAATCCTCTTCAGAGGAAGAACAAAAAGAGGTTGCCAACATTTGCTTCATGGCAAACGAGGATGATGAGGTAAGTTCTGAAAACCCTTGTGATGATTTTGCTTTCGATGAATTATTTGAAGCTTTCAATGAACTATAGATGACTTTAAAATTTTGAAAAAGAAATACAAGTCTTTGAAAAATGATAGCTCAATTTTTATCAAAGAAAAAGACAATCTTACTAATGAGATTAAAATACTAAAATCTGAAAATGATAATTTGACAAAAGAAAAGAAATCAATTTCTAGTGAAAATGATAAATTAAAGAAGGAAGTTGATAAATATAAAAGTGTTGTTGATAAATTTACTTATAGTTCTAAAAAACTTAATTTATTGTTAAGTAATCAAAGAGCCATATATGATAAAGCTGGTTTAGGATATAGACCTAACTTAAACAAAAATTTATCAAAAACTTTTTAGAAAAGAACAAAATAGAGATAATGTTACATGTCATTATTGTAATAAGAAAGGTCATAAAACCTATGAATGTAACATGAGAAATAGTAACAAAAACTTAAGTAGTAAAGGCAAGAAAATTTGGGTTCCCAAAGGAAAATTTTTTATGCTACTAACCATGAAGGACCCAAGAAGGCTTGGGTACCTAAATATAAGACTTGATTATTTTTGCAGGAGTGTCTTGCGGCCAAAAGATCAAAGTGAAAGTGGTATCTCGATAGTGGCTGCTCAAGACACATGACGGGTGATAAGGATCAATTCATCACCCTTGAGAGCAAAAGAGGGGAGTAGTTACATTTGGTGACAATGGCAAAGGCCAAATCATGGGGTTTGGTAAAATTCAAATAACTCCCTCCACATATATTGAAAATGTCTTATATGTTAATGGTTTAAAACATAATCTAATAAGTATTAGTCAATTATGTGATAAAGGTTTTAAAGTATCATTTGAAGCATCAATCTGCACTATTTCTAATCCCATTGATAATAGCATTATTTTTATTGGAAATAGAAATGGCAATATATACTTGATTGATTTAGATAATTTGTCTACTAGTAATCATTGCTTAGTTGCTAATAATGCTAATATGAATGAGATTGGTTGGTTATGGCATCGTAGATTAGGTCACGCAAGCACACCTTATTTCAAAATTAATTAGAATGGATTTAGTAAAAGGTCTTCCACAACTAGATTTTGAAAATAACAAAATTTGCGATGCATGTCAATTTGGAAAACAACTAAAATTCTTTCAAAACTAAAAATATTGTTTCCACTTCTAGGCCACTTGAACTACTTCACATGGATCTTTTTGGACCTACTAGAACCACAAGTCTAGGAGGAAAGAAATATGGTCTTGTGATTGTAGATGATTATTCTAGATACACTTGGGTATTATTTTTAGCTCATAAGGATGAGACCTTTCCATTATTTTGAAATTCTTCAAGAAGGTCACAAATGAGAAAAATAACACCATAGTGTCTCTAAGAAGTGATCATGGCACTGAATTTGAAAATCATTTATTTGAAAACTTTTGCATAGAAAATGGCATTCATCATAATTTTTCAGCACTAGAACACCGCAACAAAATGGAGTAGTTGAAAGGAAAAATAGAACCTTAGAAGACATGGCCCGTACCATGCTATGTGAAAGCAACCTACCAAAATACTTTTGGGGAAGCTATAAACACAGCGTGCTACATTCTTAATAGAGCTTAATTAGGCCAATCATAAAGAAAACTCCTTATGAACTATGGAATAATAGAAAACCAAACATAAGTTACTTTCATGCATTTGGTTGTAAATGTTTCATTCATAATAATGGTAAAGATAATCTAGGAAAATTTGATGCAAAATCTGATGAAGGCATTTTCTTAGGGTATTCAACATCTAGTAAAGCCTATAGAGTGTTTAACAAGAGAAATTTAATTGTAGAAGAATCTATTCATGTAATCTTTGATGAATCTTTAGCATCAAGTTCTGAAAAGATTGATGATGAGGAAGATACAAACATTCTAGAAAGAGATATTGAAAAACTGAATATAATGTATCTTCGGATCATGAACAAGAAGCTAAAGATAATGATTCTCCTAGTGTTGATGTTGTTGATGCAAATCACAATGATGTAGATCTTCCTAGAGATTGGAGATATGCCTATGGTCATCCAAGAGAATTAATTATAGGTGATCCATCTCAAGGAGTAAGAACTAGATCATCAATGAGAAACATCAATAATCATCTTGCATTTGTATCTCAAATTGAACCTAAAACTATTGAAGAAGCAGAAAAAGATAATAATTGGATGTTAGCTATGCAAGAAGAATTAAATCAATTTACTAGGAATAATGTTTGGACTCTTGTAGATAGACCTAAAGATCATTCTGTTATGGATCAAAATGGGTATTTAGAAATAAATTAGACAAAATGGCATAGTAATTAGAAACAAAGCTAGATTAGTTGCAAAAGGTTATAATCAAGAAGAAGGAATTGATTTTGATGAAACTTTTGCACCTGTAGCTAGACTTGAAGCAATTAGATTATTACTTGCATTTGCATGTCATATGCATATCAATTTATTTAAATGGATGTTAAAAGTGCATTTTTAAATGGATTTATAAATGAGGAAGTTTTTGTTGAACAACCACCTGGTTTTGAAGATCATGAATTTCCAAATCATGTTTTAAATTACACAAAGCACTATATGGTTTAAAACAAGCACCTAGAGCTTGGTATGAAAGATTAAGTAAATTTCTAATTGAAAATGATTTCATAAGAGGAAATGTTGATAAAACATTATTTTTGAAAAGAAAAGACAAGGATTTATTAGTAGTACAAATATATGTTGATGATATTGTATTCGGTGCTACTAACAATTTGTTATGTCAAGAATTTGCTAAGTTGATGCAGGGTGAGTTTGAAATGAGCATGATGGGAGAACTCAACTTCTTCCTAGGACTTCAAATCAAACAAAGCAAAGAAGGAATTTTATCAATCAAGCCAAATACACAAAAGAACTGCTCAAGAAGTTTGGAATGGAGTCAATCAAGCCACTTGGAACTCCTATGAGCCCTTCATGCAAATTGGATAAAGATGATGATGGTAAGAAAGTAGATCAGAATATTATAGAGGTATGATCGGATCTCTTCTTTACTTAACAGCTAGTAGACCAGATATAATGTTTGCTGTATGTTTGTGCGCTAGATTTCAATCTGAACCTAAAGAATCACATTTAATTGCTGTAAAAAGAATCTTAAGATACTTAAGTGGAACTAAAAATGTAGGCTTATGGTATTCTAGAGACTCAACATTAAACTTGATTGCTTATTCTGACTCTGATTATGCTGGATGTAAATTAGATAGAAAAAGCACAAGTGGAGCATGTCAATTCTTAGGTAGTAACTTAATCTCTTGGTTTAGCAAAAAGCAAAATTCGGTTGCATTATCTACTGCTGAAGCAGAATATGTTGCAGCTGGAAGTTGCTGTGCTCAAATCCTTTGGATTAAGAGACAACTCGAAGATTATGGCATAACACTTGATAAAACTCCAATTATGTGTGATAACACAAGTGCAATAAATCTAACTAAAAATCCAATTCAACATTCAAGAACAAAACACATTGAAATTAGATATCATTTTATAAGAGAACATGTTGCTAATAATGAAATTTGTCTTGAATATGTTAATACTGAAGAACAATTAGCTGATATATTTACAAACCTTTGAGTGAAGAGAGATTTTGTTATCTTAGAGGTGAATTAGGGATATGTGACCCTTTGGATTGATTTTGAAGCTATAAGGAATGACTTTCTAGATCTATATTATTTCTTGATATTCCTTTCATAATTTTAAGGACAAATTATCTAGTCATTGAGGTATTTGATTCTTAATTCTCCAAAATTTTATCAAGATTTTATAAAATATATTTTGATGAGTTTCAGATGGTTGAATTTCAATTATTTTTCTCTGAAACTGTCATTGGAGTCGACACCTCAGAATGAGGAGTCGACACCTCTGACTGTGTCGCTCTCGGTCCCTGACCTTGGAGCCGACACCCGTGTAAGTGGAGCCGACTCCAGTTCGAGCGCTGACTGTGTTAGCGATTTGGAGTCGACACCCGACTTTGCGGGAGTCGACACCTGGGATTCCAAAGATTTATTAGGGCAGAGTCGACACCTTGTCATTTCTTTACTCTTCGAATCCTCAACCAAATCTCCAAAACTCTTCCAAAACCTCCCCATCTCTAATTCCACTTCTCTCAAGCCTTCCTACGGATTCATGGCCTAAGAGGAAAGGTTCGGTGATTGGAGCGACCGTGGTGACCGGGAAGCGTTCGCAAGGCGACCCGTCCGCGAGCCGTCTCCAAGTGAAGACTCCTCCACCGATTCAACAATCCTAACGCCACTTCACCACAGGTAGATACCCTAGCCGGGAGGGTAATCACAATGGGAAGAAAAGTTGATTTCGAACTTTTTGAATCCGAGGGTTTTTCGATTGGTAGGCAAATTAAGGAGCTTGGATGGGATAAAGTATGCTCACTTGATGTTCCCACATACCCAGCTTTAGTGAAGGAATTTTACTTTAATTTAGCAGAGGAGATGGTGGTTTAGTAAGCACTGTTAGAGGAAAAAGGATTCACCTTACATTTCACAAGTTAGGAAATCTCTTGAGCATCCCAATTACTGGATTGGCTGCTGATGTGCACAGTGAGAGATCAGCTGCCCTATCAAGGATGTTAGGGAGAGAGGTTACTGAATTTGAGGAAATTAGGGCTAATCAGTTGCCCTTGGAATTAAGGCTGTTACACAACATATGCAGCAGAATTTTGTTTTCGAAGACCGGCGCTTTGAGTATGTCTCCGAGCGGGACATTGTTGTAATGGATAGTGTATTGACCGGTCAGCCCATTAATCTTGCTGCTATGATGTGTTTTACATGGCCGAGGCTGGAGGAAGGAAAGATCGTCACTACCCTACGGCATGATCTTAACGATGGTATTCAGAAGCCAAGGGGTTGTAATTTTGGATAATGAACCCTCCAAGAGCCTGAGACACACTGATTATTATAGCTTGGCCACTTTACACCGAATGGGATTTGTTAAAATTAATGGTCAGTGGGAAAGGAAAGGGAACTTGGATGAGAGAGTCCCCGAGCCTAGACATTCTGTATCTGTGAGGCTGGTCCGTCTATGAGGATTCCATCTCCACATCCTAGTAGTCCTGCTCCTGCTCCTGTCCCAGTACCAGTGATTCCATCTACTTCATCTACTTCTTCAGTCGGATTTTTGGACCTTCAGTTAGAGCAACTTAGAAGTCTTCTTGCTGCTCAGAAGGAAGATTAAAGACTGAGTTTGACAACAAATTTATGAATCTTAAAGAAACTCTCTATTCATTAGATGATCGATTGCCAAAATTGAATCAACACTTAGCTCTTCCACTGGATCTTTGAGTAGTGACTTGAAGAACATTTTTGAAGAACTCAAAGACATTTGTGGAGATTCTGAAATTTATTCAAAGTGCAATGCGAGTTACAAGATAAAATTATCACTGCTTGTACTTTTGTTGATGAAAGATTAAAAGACTACGTCAAGCTTCAGTCTGAAGGAATGCAGAAGATTGTAGATCATTTAACCAGGATTATTAGAACTAATTTTTGATCTTCATGAATTCTGATGTAATGGAAATACAATCTTGATGTAATGAAAGTTTTTGATATAATGATGTGCAGTTTAATGTAATGTCAAAGTTCAGTTCCATTTTGTAATACTTTTGATGCAATGAAATTACCTTTTGATCTATCAATATGATCTTATGACTTAACTTTTTCTTTTTGTTGATTACAAAAAAGGGGGAGAAAGTTATGTCGTATATGCATTGGTTAATATGTGATTGAAATAGTAAGAATAAGAATAACTTGTTTAAAGCTTATTTGATTAGTATAAAGTTTGTTTGAAATTGCATAAATCTTAAGTATCAAAGGAAGAACAATTGATAATTTGAACTTCATAGGGGGAGCTACCTCATTCAGGGGGAGCCCACTTGTGAAGGTCATTTCCTTAAAAATTTGAATTTAAGAATACTATGCATATACTCAATGTTTTTATAATCATCAAAAAGGGGAGATTGTTGACCAATTATTGATTTTGATGATTAATAAAGGAATTGAGTATATTTATTTGATTACTAATGGATTTGAGAAGTGTTTCAGGAGTTAAAATTATTTGATCAATTTAAATGAATTAAGAAACGTGTTTTGAATCCATTGCAAAACTTCAATTTCAAAGTTTCAGAACCTGGAGTCGACACTTAGAATTCCTGGAGCCGACCCCATGGCCATTCAAATTTTATTCTGATTTTTGATACGGTCTGGAGCCGACACCCAGAGTTTCGGAGTCGACACTTACAGTGTCTGGAGCCGACTCCGATGCGGGACAGAACGTTGATTTTTTGAGCATCCTGGAGCCGACACCTACAGAATTCGGGAGCCGACACCTGCGATGGCGAGCCGACACTTACTTTTTCGGAGCCGACTCCTCAACGAACTTGGAAATTTCTATTTTTGGAAAAACGACCTGGAGCCGACACCTAAAAAGTTGGAGCCGACTCCAACCTGACTGGAATGAAAATTTAAATTGCCAGATCAGCTCTAACGGTAATATTTCCTTTTTACCTAATTTCTAACGGATATATTTTGTTTCCAGGTACACTCCAACGGCTAGTTTCATCCCAAAAACGGATTGAAGAAAATCTATAAAAGGGGAAAACACCTTTGAAAAGATGAGACGAAAAATAGAAAATATTTCAAATCAAAATCCGAGAAAGCCTGAGCCTGAATCTCAAGAGAAAAGCCTTCAAACTCAAATCCTTCCACTCCTAAAAGCTCAAAGAGGAATCCAAGGCGCCCCAAATCAAAAATCGTGGATTTCCAAATTGAAGAAAAAGCTCCGTTTCTTCCATTTCCAATCTTCTCAACTGCAACGACTGTGAGGAATTAAAGCTGAGGCTTGTTCATCATTCAAAAGGGAGAAGAGGAAAAGAGGAAAAGAAGAAAAGAAGAAAAGCTCACATTCAATCATCTCTAAACAGGCTTTTCTAAACTTGTTTACTTTATTTTGAATATTTGCTCAACTAAGGAGCTATGAATCATTGTAAAACATTCTTATATTTGTTTGTGCTAGTTCTATCAAGGGGATTGAACTAGTGGAGGTTGTTAACCTCGGGTCAAGCTAGAATAGCTTTAGTTTAGGGTTTTGTGCTGGTGAGCCCAAAAACCGGCTGGGTTCGTTGTGATCTCGGGAAAAAAATAACAAGTTGTGAGTTGTGCTCTTGTAAAACAACTCGGCTGTAATCTAGTCGATTATAGTGTGGACCCAGGTGAATCTTGGGAGTGGACGTAGGTGTTGGATACACCGAACCACTATAAAATCTTGTGTTTGTCATGCATTCATTATCTCTATCTCTATCTCTTGTTTGTGTTTATATTTGCATTGCAATCAATTTCATTTGTCTTAGAGCAGATATTTTTTTTAAAAAGGTTTAAATTTTTTTTAAAAGAACCCAATTCACCCCCCCCCCCTCTTGGGTTGCCATCTGGGCCAACACTCTTGCCTCTCAACAAGAAGTGACTTTATAGCACTTGAATACTTGCTAGAGCACTTGCCACTTTCAAGAACACTTGCAAACTAAAAATTAAATTACTAATCAGCTAGAGCACTTGCTAGAAGAGAGAAATAGTAGTAATAGAGAAGAGTTGGTTTGGTATGATAAGAATGAGGGAGAAATGGGCTATTTATAGAAGTCCCACATTTTTTTCCTAAAATATCCATTAATATAGCTGTTATATGGCTGTTGGGAGGGGTAAAATGGTCTAAACCCCCCCTAAATGACTATATAGCCGTTAGGGGCCGTGTCTGGCATGGCCCACCAGTCCAGCACGGCTCAGGCCCGGCATGGCCCGTGGCCCATCCAGACACGGCCCACCATGGGCCCGGCATGGCCCATGGCACAAAATGGGCCACGGGCCGTGCTGGGCCTGAATTTTTTTTTACCGTGCCGTGCCTAGTACGGCCGATTTGTTACTAGGCTATACTAGGCACGGCACGACAATTTCAGCAGCACGATGGGCCTGAGCCATGGGCATGGCACGACCCGGTGCCCACCTCTAGTTGCAAGTGTTGAGCGCCCATAACAAAGGCTTGAACATTTGATGGACTATCTATCCACTTTTGTCTCAAAAAGGAAGAAACCAAGGTATTTTCTTTAATGTTGAATCTAAATAAATTAGGAAAAAGAAACCAAAAGAAGTGCATCCAATCCAACAATCTTCCCAAAATCTAATAGTTGTACCATCTTCCAATATGAAAGAAGTATAATTCAAAAAGCATTCGAGATTTTGATTTAGGCCTTTCCAAATTAAAGAGAATAATGAGGATGATTTCCTAAATCTAATCCCTAATCTCTTTCTGGAATCGTAGGCTTGATTGATTAGCTTTTTCCAAGTCCAGTCCATTCTCAAGAGTACAAAAGTTAGATGCTGAAATATGGTCTTAAACAATGGTCATGCAGCGTTGCAAAATGCAACTCAAACAAACTCAACTCTCAAAAAACTATAGCAGAGTCCAATCCATATTTAGACAAAATCATATATTTCAAAATTTTATCATGAGGATACATGAAGCATACAGACAACATAAGTGCATAGACTTCATTATTCATGAAAGTACATGAAGTTTGAATTGATGATCATATTGTTGCAATGAAGATTCGACAACCATCCTTTTTGTCTCAAAGGAAGATCAAATTGTTTGCATCCCCTCATCTGCAAATTTCATTAGATCCTCGATTCTTCTCAAAGGTTTCATTTCTTGTTGTGTATCTTTAGAGAAAGAAATCTAGCAATACCTTGCAAACAAAGTAGCTTCAACCTTGAAGCCAAATATCTATAAGGGGCAATTTCCACGAAACCTTTTTCCATTCTCGAACACTGACGTTAGGGCTGAAGGCTTCCCATGTACCACCAAAGAAAAAATAAAAGGATTATCGAAGCCAGTTGAATTTTTTGTGTATAGTCTCGTAGGACAAAAATTATCACGAGAGTACTCTTTGGGTATATTTAATTAGCCTTGCCGATGTCAAAGCATATTACAAGCTACTGAAGCAATTATTCACAACGGTATAAATTGTTGAATATTAAACTTGTTTTAATGCACTCTTGAAAGACTAAAGGCTTCATGGGAGAAAGGAAGAGTCACTCTTGAAAAGACCAAAGGCTTCATGGGAGAAAGGAAGAGTCACTCTTGAAAAGATCAAAGGCTTCATGGGAGAAAGGAAGAGTCATTTTAAAAAAATAAGATGGTTCAGAAATTTAAAATTGACTCTTAGTATTTTGTAATTGACTCTTGATTTTCTGCAAATATCTTTTAGTTTTTCTATGCATGTATTAAATAGTGGTATATGAAAGGACATCTAGATGTTTATAAATATGGGAGGTGTTTGCCCATGAAAATGTAGAAGTAGAAGAAGAAGATGATGATGATGAAAATAGAGAGAGACCCAAAAGATGCATTCCCTCTAACATCTCCATAATAAGAGAGTGTTATTTTGTTATTGAAAGTATTCTCCACTTCCATCAATCTGGTATCAAAGCTCCTTGTGTGCCCACCTTGTTTCCAACAAGTGGTATCAGAGCCTTATTTTTTTTGAGAGGACCAATCTTGAGGGAGATGGCCAACGATGGTGTGCATATTCAAGTTCCCAAGCTTACTAAGGAGAACTATGGGAATTGGTGTATCCAAATGAAGTCCTTATTTGGCTCACAAGATCTATGGGAAATTGTTCAAGATGGCTACACCGAACCTATAGCAGAGCAAGAAAGAGGGTACAATCAAGCACAAAAAGATACTTTAAGGGCTTAAGGAGAAGAGACAAAAAAGCTTTGTTCCAATTATATTAAGCTTTAGATGAGGTGACATTTGAGAGAATTACTGAAGCAACCTCTGCAAATCAAGCTTGGGATACTCTTTTTACTATCTTTAAAGGAGAAGAAAAGTGAAGCGAATCCGGCTTCAACAATTACGGGAAGAATTTGAAGTCACCACCATGAAGGAGATGAAAACATATTTGACTACTTCTCTCAGATATTGGTTATTGTAAACCAATTGAAGAGAAATGGAGAGAAGGTAGAAGATGTTCGAGTGGTGGAGAAGATACTTCGGTCTTTGACACCAAGGTTTAAGCATGTTGTTGTCGCCATTGAAGAAGCTAATGATGCTGATACACTCTCCATCAATGCGTTGATGGGCAAACTTCAAATTCATAACAAAAGATGCAAAAGAAAAATGAAGCACATAATACAGACAAATACTTCAATCCAAGGTGGAGGCAAAAGACCAAAAAGAGAAAGATCAAGGGCTTCAATTGGCCTATAGTAACAAAAGAGATGACGTCAACAACTATCATGGTGGCCGTGGTGGCAGAAGCAACTACCATGGTCGTGGTCGAAGCCATGGCCATGGTCAAAGAAGCTATAATG
>UESW01001058.1:0-14768 GCA_900491605.1 Calamus simplicifolius | reverse complement strand
GTCACAGGCTCGGACTAGATCGTCCGCATCTTTCTGCATGGTCGGCCAATAATAGCCTTGCCGTAGCACCTTGTGGCATAGGGACCGGCCCCCAGATGGTTGCCGCAGATCCCTTCATGTACCTCCCGTAGAGCATAGTCCGCCTCGGATGGGCGGAGGCATCTGAGCAGCGGCATAGAAAAAGACCGCTTGTAAAGCTGGCTGTCAATCAATACATAGTGGGTCGCCTGCAGCTTCAATTTCCTGGCCTCTCTTCGGTCGGATGGGAGCGACCCTTCTTTGAGATAGTTGAGGATAGGGTCGAACCAGGATGGTTCGGTCTCGATTTGCATCACCCGGTCGGCTTCCATGATACTCGGCTTCTCCAGAGTCTCCAGATGGAATTTTTGTTCAGCATCCATCGTCTCCGCGGTTGCCAATCGGGAGAGTAGGTCGGCACGGGCGTTTTCCGATCTAGGAATTTGAATAATTTCAAACTCGGAAAAGTGGGGAAGTAGGCCGCGCACCTCTTGGAGATATCGGATCATATTGGGTTCTCGGGCTTCAAACTCTCCCCGCACATGGCCGGCCACCAGCTGAGAGTCGGTGAAGGCGCTAAGCTTTTCCACCTTCAGGTTGCGGGCGATCCGGAGACCAGCTAACAGGGCCTCGTACTCGGCTTCGTTGTTGGAAGCCGGGAAGGAGAATCGGACGCCATATTCGAAGATCATTCCCTCTGGGCTGGTGAGAACTAGACCCGCACCGGAGTGATGGGCGTTGGACGACCCATCGACGTGAAGGAGCCACCGAGCTTCAGGCTTTGGTCCTTCGGGACTTTTGGGGTAGAGCCGTCTGGGATGGTACACTCGAGGAGGAAGTCGGCCAGCACTTGGGCTTTGATGGCCGGGCGAGGTTGAAAATGTATGTCATGCTCGCTTAGTTCGACGGCCCATTTGGTCATCCTCCCGATGTTTCTGGACGGTGGACCACCGCCTTGATGGGTTGATCGGTGAGGACCGTCACTGAATGTGCTTGAAAATAAGGCCGTAGCTTCCGGACCGAGGTGATCAAAGCCAGCACTATTTTCTCGATCCTGGTGTACCTCGTCTCCGCATCGCGGAGCAGCCTACTCACATAGTAGATCGGCCTCTGGATTTTGCTTTCTTCTTTGACTAGCACCGAGCAAACTGCGCCTCCGAAACGGCCAGGTACAGAAATAGAGTCTCCCTGGGATCGGACTACTGAGAAGTGGAGGCGAGCCGAGGTACTTCTTGAGATCTTGAAATGATTTCTGGCACTCAGGAGTCCACTGGAAATTTTTGGCCGATCGGAGAGTTTTGAAGAAGGGGAGGCATCTCTCGGCTGACCGAGCCACGAAGCGGTTAAGGGCCGCTATCCTCCCGGTTAGGCGCTGGACCTCCTTAATAGACGCTGGGGGCGCCATTTGTTGGAGAGCTTGAATCTTCTGAGGGTTAGCCTCGATACCTCGCTGGGAGACCATGAAGCCGAGGAACTTCCCGGAATTGACGCCGAAGGCGCACTTGGTTGGGTTGAGCTTCATCCCATATTTGCGCAGCGTGGCAAAGCTCTCCGCGAGGTCCTCAACATGCCGCAGCGCTTCCTTGCTTTTGACCAGCATATCATCACGTACACCTCCATGTTCCGGCCGATTTGCTCCTTGAACACCTTGTTGACCAGCCGCTGGTAGGTCGCTCCTGCATTTTTAAGACCGAAAGGCATAACTCGGTAACAGTAGGTACCTCGGTCGGTTATGAAGGCGGTCTTTTCTTCATCTTCGGGGGCCATCCGGATCTGATTGTAGCCCGAATAGGCATCCATGAATGACAGCATTTGGTGGCCCTGAGGTGGCATCCACAAGCTGGTCGATCCGAGGGAGGGGGAAGCTATCCTTCGGGCATGCCTTGTTGAGGTCGGTGAAGTCGATGCAGATCCTCCATTTGCCATTCGACTTTTTCACCATGACGACATTTGACAACCAACTTGGGTAATTCACCTCTCGGACAAAATTGGCTTTGATGAGTTTGTCGACCTCCTCTTCAATGGCTTTTTGCCGTTCTGGGGCGAAGCTTCTCTTCTTCTGCTTAACGGGCCTGTGCATCTCGTCCACATTGAGGCGATGGACGAGGACTTCGGGGTAATCCCTGGCATGTCGGAGGCGGTCCAGGCGAAGATGTCCGCATTGCTTTGGAGGAATCTGATCAGCTCGCGACGAGGCTCTCCTTCGAGTAGCGACCCGATCCTTATGGTTCGGTCGGGCCGAGCTTCGTCCAGCGGTACTTCTTCCAGCTCTTCCGCCGGTTCTCCCCGTTGTTCGGCGAAGTCCTCACGAGCGTCTAGCCCGTCAACTCGGGCATTCTGGACTGAAGGCTCGTGACGAAACATTGCCGAGCCATGGCTTGACTTCCCCGAACCACTCCAACTCCTTGCTCGGTGGGGAACTTCATAGATAGATGCGGGATGGAGACTACCGCCTTGAGAGACATTAGACCCGGCCTGCCGAATATGGCGTTATATGGGGACCTGAGGTCGGTCACTAAGAAGTCCGTCTGAACAATGGCTACAAGGGGCCAGGTTCCCGCGCGGACCGTCAGGGTGACGATTCCTTCTGGGATGATGACGTCGCCAGTGAATCCCATCAGGGTGGAATCCACGGCTCGAAGTTTTCCATGAGCAATTTCATCCTGGCAAACACACCGAGGTACAAAACGTTTACCGAGCTTCCACTATCGACGAGGATCCGGCTTACATCATAGTTGTTCAAGTTAAGGGATACAACAAGTGCGTCATCATGGGGAAGCTGTATCCCAAGAAGATCATCATCAGAAAAGGAAAGTTCGCCCGTGCGCGCCTTCTTTGGCACCGGCGCATCACCGTTGCCCCTGGAGCTCGATCCGCCGGCCTCCTCAATCATGTTGATACGGCCAACCACAGGCGGATTTGGTGGAGGAGGGAGTTGTGGGAGCTCGGGCTGGCGGTCACCTCCTTTTGCTGCGGCTCGGGTGCTCTTCTGAACTGGTCCAACCGTCCCCGCCGAATCAGTCTCTCGATCTCGTTCTTCAGCTGCCAGCATTCTTCAGTGTCATGGCCATGCTCCCTATGGTAGCGGCAGTACTTGGCGGGATCTCTTCGGGTCGGGTTCCCTCGGAGAGGTACTGGTCGGGGAAGCTGGCGCTCTATCTCCATGAGGATCTGTGCCGGGGCACAGTCAGCGGAGTGTAGCGGTCGAATCGCCTGGGGGACTCCGGGAGCGATTCCTTGGCGGCAGCGGAGGGACTCTTGGCGGCGGGGCGGACTTGGCCGACGGACAGGGCGGTGTCTGTCGGGAGCTTTGGGCTCTGCTTCTTTCTTGCTTGCTCAGCGCGGGCCACTCTCCGCGACTCCTCGACCCTGGCGTACTTGTCCGCAAGGGCCATCATATCAGACAAACATGGGGGGTAGCTGACCTCCATCGCCAGATAGAAGTCGCTCTCCTTTGAAACTCCCCCCGCTAGGGCGGACATAGCCACCTCATGATTAAGGTGGTCCACCTCCAACATGGCCTTGTTGAAACGGCCAAGATAATTTCTCAAGGACTCCCCCTCTCTTTGCTTGACTTCGGAGAGGGAGTCGGATCTCCGTCGGTGGCGGCGGCTGCTGACGAACTGGCCAATAAAAAGGTGGCTCAGCTCGTCGAATGAATCAATGGAACCCGGTTTCAAGGCGTTGAACCAGGTTCGGGCGGATCCTCTGAGGGTGGATGGGAAGGCTCGGCAGAGGATCGCATCGGATGCTCCGTGGAACATCATTATTGACCGGAAGCTGCTGAGATGGTCGTCCGGATCAGTGGAGCCATGATAAGGCTCGATGGTTGGCAGCTTAACGTGGGAGGGAATCACTTCCTCCATGATTCCCTTAGAGAAAGGGATGCCCTGCTCTGCTTTGGGCTGGGGCAGGTGGATCTGCTTGGCGGCGTCCAGCTCCTGACGCATTTCTTGGATCTGACGGCGGATCTCCTCCTCACCGGCCAGAGGAGAGGCTGGGTGCGAGAACCGCAAGGATGGCGTCGAATCATGGTGAGATGTCGCCGGAGAGAGGGAGCGGCTCGCCGAGATCTGGGAGGATCTCTATCGTAACCGGTTCGAGGGACCGGTTTGTCCCCTTTGGGGCGATGCGGGGGATCCGCTGTTCATGCGGATCAGAGGAGGAGGTTGCCGGCGAAGAAAAGGTCGCCGCTTCTTTCTGGGGATGCGAAGCGGGAGGAGCCGTAAGGCGCTCCTGTACCAGGTGGGTAAGGGCCTGGACTTGCTGGACCAGTGTAGCGAACTGGTCCTGGGTCACCGGAATGGCAGGCGACGGAGTCTCGACAGGTGGGGGCTGTGGCGCTGTGGCGCCAGTCTGATCAGACCTCTGGGAGGCGATCTGATCTTGGGCGACAGAGGTTGCTCTCTTCCGGTTGGCCATCAGAGAGATTCTTCTCCGGATCGGGATCCTTGTCTCCTTTCTTCAAGTTTTAACGGGACTTGAGGCCCTTCCTCTAGCGCCAATCTGTTGCCGCTGAAATCCGTCCTCCGACTCGGGCGCGGTCGATCTCCGGGAAGAGGGGTGCGGGCGGACCTGCAAAAGAAGCCCACACGCGGAGGGACGCTGGGGGTGGTCCTCCGCGGAAGACCCTCTGACGCTCAAGTCAATGGGGAAGGAATCGGCGATCAACCAGATAATGAGGAGGTGGATCTCTCCGGGAGACCTCTCCGGGGGCGGCCAATCGGAGGCTCCTAAGGGCAGGAGAGTGAGAGTGGAGGTGTGCGTACAGAGTCGCGTACCTGAGGGAATCTGTCAATCTGATACTTATAGACTATCACCTGGGGACTTGAGCATCTTCTGGAAGGTTCTGAGGTTGTTACGATACGGGGGTAGACAGAATCAGGCCATTGTGGGGCCGTTAGAATCCATGCCTTGTCTGTTAAGGGATCGACGGCTGGGAGAGCTCCTCGATGTCTTGGGATCTGGGTGAGTAGACCTGGGGCGGTTACAATAGGTCTTAGGCCACGTCTCGACATGATTCCTTGCCTAAGGAGCTGCTCGGGTAAGCTTAAGCTCTCCCGCGTCAGGTTCCGCGGAGGTAGACGTCAGGGCGTGGATCGCTGGGTAGAAGCGAGCTACGGAAGCCCGGAGGAGGCCGAGCTAGGGAAGCCCGGAGGAGGCCGAGCTAGGGAAGCCCGGGAGAGGCCGAGCTATGGAAGCCCGAGAGAGGCCGAGCTAGGGAAGCCCGGGAGAGGCCGAGCTACGGAAGCCCGGAGGAGGTCGAGCTATGGAAGCCCGGAGGAGGCTGAGCTAGGGAAGCTCGAAAGGGGCCGAGCTACGGAAGCCCGAAGGAGGCCGAGCTAGGGAAGACCGGGAGAGGCCGAGCTACGGAAGCCCGGGAGAGGCCGAGCTACGGAAGTCCGGAGGAGGCCGAGCTACGGAAGCTCGAAAGGGGCCGAGCTACGGAAGCCCGGAGGAGGCCGAGCTAGGGAAGCCCGGGAGAGGCTGAGCTACGGAAGCCCGGGAGAGGCCGAGCTACGGAAGCCCGAAGGAGGCCGAGCTACGGAAGCCCAGAGGAGGCCGAGCTAGGGAAGCTCGAAAGGGGCCGAGCTATGGAAGCCCGGAGGAGGCCGAGCTACGGAAGCCCAGAGGAGGCCGAGCTACGGATGCCCGGAGGAGGCCGAGCTAGGGAAGCTCGAAAGGGGCCGAGCTACGGAAGCCCGGAGGAGGCCGAGCTAGGGAAGCCCGGCCGAGCTATGGAAGCCCGGGAGAGGCCGAGCTACGGAAGCCCGAAGGAGGCCGAGCTACGGAAGCCCGAAGGAGGCCGAGCTAGGGAAGCTCGAAAGGGGCCGAGCTACGGAAGCCCGGAGGAGGCCGAGCTAGGGAAGCCCGGGAGAGGCCGAGCTACGGAAGCCCGGGAGAGGCCGAGCTACGGAAGCCCGGGAGAGGCCGAGCTACGGAAGCCCGGAGGAGGCCGAGCTACGGAAGCTCGAAAGGGGCCGAGCTGCGGAAGCCCGGAGGAGGCCGAGCTATGGCAGCCCGAAAGAGGCCGAGTTACGGAAGCCCGGGAGGAGGTCAGCCTTAGCCGCCTCGCACAGATATCAATGCGATGACGATTTTACCCCCCAACACTTCCCCAGTAGTGTGCAAAGATAGATGGAGTCTAAGTTTCTGGAGCTGGAGCAGAAGAATATCTCTGTGGCCCAATACGAAGCTGAGTTCACTATGCTAGCCTGGTTTGCTCTGAAAATAGTGACCACTGAGAGAGCCAAGATCACCAGGTTCACTGAAGGACTGCGACCCAAACTAAGGCAAGCAGTCAATGCGTTTGAACTTTCCACATATTGTGCTATGGTGAGTAAAGCCCTGGTGATCGAAAGAGACATGAATATGAACCAGAAGGAGTGGGAGCTATAGAGGAAGAGAAAGGGGCCTCCTTCGGGCTAGTCTTCGGGGCAGGCCAAGAAGAAAGATACATATCAGCCCCCTCAGGACCGAAGGGTAAGAAGACCCGTTGCCCTCACTGCGGGAACTTCCACCCGGGCAAGCAGTGCCATGGGCCGAGAGGTGCCTGCTTCATATGTTGGAAAGTTGATCACAAGATGGCTACTTGTCTCCTTCGAAGAGATCAGCCACCTTCTCCAAATCTGGGGATGAACCAGCAGCAGCCAAGGACCCAGGGAAGGGTCTTCACCCTCATCCAACAGGATGCTGCCGCTTCTAACTCCGTTGTGGCAGGTATACCTGTTATTTAAGTACTCCTTTAAGATTATTTTGTTCATATGCGATATAATGCATTGATCATGAATGATAAATAGGATCAGCAATATGTCATCTAAGACAATCTAAACTTTGTGATCAGGAACAATTAAAATAGGCAATACTTATGCTCAAACTTTAGTAGATCCGGGTGCCACACATTCGTTTATATCTGATGCTTATCTTGCCAACAATGCATCGTTTACACTTGTTCCCTTAGAATAAGAGTTGCACATTGCATTCCCGAATGGAGATGTTATGAGGGTGGACTCAATATGCAAATCTTGTCTAATTAATTTGAAGGATAAAAAGTTGAAGGCTGATCTAATCGTCCTTCCACTGAAGTCCTTCGATGTTATCCTTGGGATGGATTGCTTGGCCTCCTATCATGCTTCAGTAGACTGTTTTAGGAAAATGATGATCTTTAAAATCCCTAATCAGCATGAATTCAGTTTTACTGGAAGCCAGGAACACCTGGCCTCAGTGTTTGTATCAGCACTGCAGGCTGCCAAATATTTGAAGAAAGGTGGCCAAGGGTTTCTTGCTGTGGTCAAGGACCTTCAGCAGGGAGAGGTCAAGTTGGAGGATATTCCAGTGGCTATGGAGTTTCCTGACGTCTTCCTGGAAGATTTGACCGAATTGCCTCCAGATCGGAAAGTTGAGTTCACTATCGATTTGGCCCCTGGCACTGGACCTATATCTAAGGCCCCGTACCGTATGGCCCTAGCTGAACTAAAAGAGTTGAAGAGCTAATTGCAGGAGCTCCTAGACCGGAGATTTATCAGATCTAGTGTTTCTCCTTGGGGTGCTTCAGTCTTATTTGTCGAAAAGAAAGATGGAAGTCTTCGGCTCTACATTGATTACCGAGAAATCAATAAGGTAATAGTACGGAACAAGTATCCCTTACTGAGGATTGATGATCTATTTGATCAACTCCAAGGAGTTCGGGTATTCTCGAAGATTGATCTTCGGTCAGGATATCATTAACTCAAGGTCAAGGCTGGAGATGTGCCTAAGACAACATTCAGGACTAGGTATGGCCACTACGAGTTCTTGGTGATGCCGTTTGGGTTAACTAATGCCCCGGCAGCATTCATGGACTTGATGAATAGAATCTTTAAGCCATACTTGGATCAGTTTATGGTGGTGTTCATTGATGACATCCTGGTGTATTCTAAAAGCCAGAAGGAGCATGTGGACCACCTGAAGATTGTTCTGCAAATTCTTTGGAAGAAAAAGCTTTATGCCAAGTTACAGAAGTGTGACTTCTGGTTGAGCCAAGTATCCTTCTTGGGTCATGTAATATCTAAAAATGGCATAACTGTGGACCCAAAGAAGATTGAGGCAGTTGTAAACTGGAGTCGACCTTCCAATGTATCTGAAGTCAGAAGCTTCATGGGGCTGGCTAGATATTATCGCAGATTCGTGGAGGGCTTCTCTCGCATTTCTCTACCCTTAACTTGCTTTACCCAAAAGCAAGCGAAGTTTGACTGGACCGAAGAGTGTGAGAGAAGTTTCTAGGAGCTGAAACAACGCCTAGTGTCAGCCCCCATCCTTACCCTTTCGTCAGGATCTGGAGGATTCACTCTATACACGGATGCTTCTCGGAAGGGATTGGGATGTATTCTGATGCAAAATGAGAAGGTGATAGCTTATGCCTCCAGACAGCTAAAGTCATATGAGCAAAATTATCCTACTCATGACTTGGAGTTGGCCGTTATGATTTTTGCTTTAAAGATCTGGCGGCATTATCTATATGGAGAGGCATGCGATGTGTTTATAGACCACAAAAGTCTGAAATACATCTTCACTCAGAAGGAGTTGAACTTGAGGCAGAGAAGGTGGATCGAGCTACTAAAAGATTATGACCTGAACCTGCACTATCACCCAGGGAAGGCCAATGTGGTAGCTGATGCCTTGAGTAGGATGTCCTCCTCGGAGTTAGCTTTTATGATCACTTCTCAGCCTCACATCCAGAGGGACCTTGAGAAGTTGGAGGTTTAATTGCGAGTACAATAATCTGATGGGCTTGTGGCAGTACTTGTACTCCAATCAACTCTGTTAGACAGGATCAAGTCCTCTTAGAAAGAAGACTTGGACCTGCAAAGAATTAAGGAAGCTGTGAAGTCAGGGGTTCAAAATGATTTTGCTATAATGGAGGATGGATCCCTAAGATTTAATGACAGGCTCTGTGTGCTAAATGTGGAGGATCTAAGGGCAGAGATTCTGAGGGAGGCCCACTATTCTCCCTATACAGTACACCCATGAGGTACCAAGATGTACAAAGACCTAAAAGGAAACTTTTGGTGGAAGGGAATGAAGAGAGAGATTGCTCAGTATGTGGCCAAATGTTTAGTATGTCAGCAAGTGAAGGCTGAGTATCAAAGGTCTGCGGGACCCCTTCAATCTCTGATGATTCAATAATGGAAATGGGAAAAGATAACTATGGACTTCGTGACTGGTCTACTTAAGACACCTAGGAGCAATGATGCAATATGGGTCATTGTGGACATATTGACGAAGCCAGCCCATTTATTGCCATTTATAGTTGGGATTTCCAGTGAGAGATTGGCCATCATGTATATTGAGCAAATTGTGAGGCTTCATGGTATTCCCGTATCCATTGTATCAGATCGGGATACTAGGTTTGTGTCCCAATTCTGGAAGAGTTTCATAGAGCTCTGGGGACCAAACTGAACTTCAGCATAGCCTTTCATCCCCAGATAGATGGGCAGTTTGAGAGAACCATACATACCCTGGAAGACATGTTGCGAGCCTATGTGATGGACTTGGGTGGTGCTTAGGACAACCACTTATCTTTAGTGGAATTTGCTTACAATAACAGTGTTGACCCAATTGATGATTTTGATGATTAACAAAACTATGTGAGTATAATTTTTGAAGGCTCTGATGATTTTGATTTAGTGTTTCAGCCTATAAGACTATTGAAAGATCAAAATCAGGAGTTACAATGTGTTCTGGATCGAATCTAATGTCTAGGTAAGAATTGCAGACATTAGAGTCGACTCCGAGAATCACAGAGCCGACTCCGGAACTGGCACGGACATTAGAGTCGACTCCGAGACTGTTAGAGTCGACTCTCACAGACGAAGCAGAAAGTCGATTTTTCTGGCCCAACCTAGAGTCGACTCCGGGTAAGTTAGAGTCGACTCCGGAAAAGCATCTTGTCGACCCCAGAAAAGCCAGAGACGACTCCGAAATATCATTTTGAAATGCCTCGAGCTAGAGCCGACTCCAGAAAAGTTAGAGTCGACTCCAACCCACCTGGAACGAAAAAACAAGTTGCCAGATCAGCTCTAACGGTAATATTTCTATTTTTACTCATTTCTAACGGATATATTTTGATACAAGGTACACTCCAACGGATAGTTTTATTCCAAAAATGGTGTAAAAGAAATCTATAAAAGGGAAGTCTATTGTTCAAAAAAAGAGAGGAAAAGAAGAAAAAGAAAAAAATCTGAGATAGACAAATCCCATTTCAAAAATCTGAGAGCTTGAATCTTGAAAGGAAAACCTTCTAGCTCAAATCCACTCCACTCCAAAAGCTCAAGAGGAATCCAAAGCGTTCAAATCAAAGTCTTGGTGGATTTCCCAACTTGGAGAAAGGAGATTCGTTTCTTGCTTTTCAACTCTTCTCAACTGCTTCAACTGTGAAGAATCGGAGCTGAGGCTTGATTCAATCCAGCAAGGAGAAGAAGAAAAGAAGAAAAGAAGAAAAGCTCAAAAGCCAACCTATCTACAAATCAGGCTTTTCTAAACCTTATTCTTAATTTGTATATTTGCTCATTGAGGAGCTTTGTATTCAAAACAAACTTATTTGTTTGCCTAGTTCAATCTGGGGGATTGAACTAGAGGAGGTAGTTTTACCTCGGTTAAGCTTGTTAAGCTTGGGTTAAGGGTGTAGGGTTTTGTGCTGGTGAGCCCTTGTAAAACCAGCTGGGTTCGTTGTGCACCCGGTAAAACAACAAGTTTGAGTTGTGAGCTTGTAAAACAACTCGGCTGTAATCTAGAGATTATAGTGTGGACCCAAGTGAATCTTGGGAGTGGACGTAGGTGTTGGATACACCGAACCACTATAAAATCTTTTGTGTTTGCCGTGTCTTATTGTCTCTTTCTCTATCTCTATCTTATTCACTGCACTTTATAGTTATCTTGCATTTGCCTTCATTAATCTCAAGCAAACTATTTTAAAAAGGCTAAATTTTTAAGAACCCAATTCACCCCCCCCTCTTGGGTTGCCATCTGGGCCAACAATTGGTATCAGAGCTAGTGCTCATTAGATTTTGATCACACGATCAAGAGCTAAAGTTCCAAATGGCAACACAAGTTGGTTCTTTTGCTGAAGGTCATTCTACGAATAGACCTCCACTTTTTAATGGCTCAAACTATTCTTATTGGAAAGCTAGAATGAGGATATTCATTCAAGCTTCTGATTATGAGCTTTGGGGTGTTATAATTAATGGACCTAGTACACCCACACACTTATTGATGGCACTATTGTTCCTAAGCCCGAAAGGGATTGGAATGATAATGATAGGAAAATGGCACAACTTAATGCTAAAGCCATGAATGTTTATATTGCTCCTTAGATGCTAATGAATTCAATAGAATCTCTACTTGTAATTCCGCAAAGGAGATTTGGGATAGATTAGAGGTTACCCATGAGGTACCAATCAAGTAAAAGAATCCAAAATAAATATTCTTGTTCATAAATATGAATTATTTAGCATGGAACAATCTGAAACCATTGCATGCATGTACACTAGATTCACTGATATTGTAAATGGTTTGAAAAGTCTTGGTAAGACATATACTAACTCTGACTTGTTCGCAAAATTCTTAGGTCATTACCAAGATCATGGGAAGCAAAGTGACTGCAATCCAAGAAGCAAAGGACCTCAATACTTTACCCTTAGAGGAGCTTCTAGGATCCCTAATGACCCATGAGCTGACTATGAGGCAGCATGTTGAGGAGGATTCAAAGAAAAAGAAAAATTGCCCTCAAAGCTGCAAAAGGAAGAGAGCAGCAGTGATGATGATGATGATGATGATGAGACTGCTCTCTTAGCAAAGAAATTTAAGAGATTTATGAGGAAAAAGAAACCCTTCCACAAGAAAAAATTTGGAGAAGTGGGAAGGAGAAAAGGATAAGATAAGGACAAGGACAAAGAAAAGAGAAAGACCCCTTGACATGCTATGAATGTAAAAACCGGGGCACTTTAGATATGAATGTCCTAATTGAAGAAAGCCTAAAAAAAGAAGAAGGCTTATATGGCAACTTGGAGTGATAGCGAGGAATCTTCTTCCGAAGAAGAAGAACAAAAGGAAGTTGCAACATATGCTTCATGGCGGACGACAATGAAGAGGTAAGTTCCGAAACCCCGATGATTTACATTTGATGAAATGTTTGAAGCTTTTAATGAATTGATGATTGATTTTAAATTTTGAAAAAGAAATATAAGTTTTGAAAAATGAAAATTAGCTTAGCTAAAAGTAAAATGAATTAGCTTTAGAAGTTAAGAACTTAACTAATGAAAAAGAAGAACTTAGGAAAGAAAAAGAATCAAGAAAAGAATTAAATCTGAAACTAAAAACTCAACAAAAGATTTAAAAATCAATTTAGCTTTAGATAAAGAACAAACTAAAGAAATGATTAAGAAAGATGTTAAAAAATATAAAGACATTGTTGAGAAATTTACTTAAGCTCAACTAAACTTAACATGATTAGATAGTCAAAAAGCTGTTTTTGACAAAGCTGGTTTAGGTATAACACTTTAAGGAAACAAAAATCTTTAAAAATATTTTGTAAAAGCCAACCAAAGTAATATAACTTGTTTTAAATGTAATGAAAAAGGTCATAAATCATTTGAATGCAAAACTTAAAAATAACAACAAGTTAAATGTTAAAAAAGAAAATATGGGTTCCGAAAGGAACAATTTTGTTGCTACTAACCATGAAGGACCCAAGAAAGCTTGGGTACCTAAACATAAAGTTTGATTATATTGCAGGAATGTCTTGTAGCCAAAAGATCAAAGAAAAAGTGGTATCTTGATAGTGGCTGCTCAAGACATATGACGGGTGACAAAGATGAATTCATCACCCTAGAAGAAAAGAAAGGTGGAGTTGTGACGTTTGGCGATAACGGTAAAGGTCAAATTATGGGCCTTGGTAAAGTTCGCATAACTCCATCTATATTTATTGATAATGTACTTTATGTTGATGGTTTAAAGCATAATTAATTAGTATAAGTCAATTATGTGATAAAACTTTAATGTTTCATTTAAATCTTCTTATGCACTGTAACTAATTCATTGATGATAGCATTGTTTTTACTGGTTATAGACATGGCAATGTATACTTAGTTGACTTAAAATTATCTAAGTATCATTGCTTAATTGCTGATAATGCTAACATAAATGATATTGGTTGGTTGTGGCATCGTAGATTAGGTCATGCAAGCACACACCTTATTTCAAAACTAATTAAAATGGATTTAGTTAAAGGTTTACCTAAATTAGATTTTGAAAATAAAATATGTGATGCATGTCAATTTGGAAAACAAACTAGAAGTTCTTTCAAATCTAAAAACATTGTTTCAACTTCTAGGGGCTAGAGCTACTTCACATGGACCTTTTGGACCAACTAGAACCACAAGTCTAGGAGGAAAGAAATATGGTCTAGTGATTGTAGATGATTATTCTAGATATACTTGGGTAATGTTTTTAGCTCACAAAGATGAGACTTTCTCGATATTCCTGAAATTCTTCAAGAAAGTCACAAATGAGAAAAACACTACATAGTATCTCTAAGAAGTGATCATGGAACAGAATTTGAAAATCACTTATTTGAAAATTTTGCACTGAAAATGGAATTAATCATAATTTTTCAGCCCCTAGGACTCCACAACAAAATGGTGTAGTTGAAAGAAAAAATAGGACTCTAGAAGACATGGCCCGTACCATGCTATGTGAAAGCAACTACCAAAGTACTTTTGGGCGGAAGCTATTAACACAGCATGTTACATCTTAAATAGAGCTTTAATAAGACCAATATTAAAGAAAACACCTTATGAATTATGGAATGAAAGAAAACCAAATATAAAATACTTTCATGCATTTGGATGTAAATGTTTCATTCATAATAATGGTAAAAACAACTTAGGAAAATTTGATGCTAAATCTGATGAAGGAATTTTTCTAGGTTATTCAACAACTAGTAAAGCATATAGAATCTTTAACAAGAAAACCTTAGTTGTTGAAGAATCCATTCATGTAGTTTTGATGAATCTTTAGCAACTGGATCTGAAAAGATTGATGATGAGGAAGATACAAACATAATTGAAAAAGATCTTGAAAAACTTAATATTGAAGTATCTTCTGATCATGAACAAGAGCTAAAGATGATGATTCACATAAGGACGATGATGTAATATGATCATGATATAGATCTTCCAAGAGACTGGAGATATGCTTATAGTCATCCCAAGGAATTGATTATAGGTGATCCATCTCAAGGAATAAGAACTAGATCATATATGAGAAATATTAGTAATCATCTTGCATTTGTATCACAAATTGAACCTAAAACTATAGAAGAAGCTGAAAAAGATAATAATTGGATGTTAGCAATGCAAGAAGAATTAAATCAATTTACAAGAAATAATGTATGGACTTAGTTGAAAGACCTAAAAATCATTCAGTAATAGGATCAAAATGGGTTTTTAGAAATAAACTAGATGAAAATGGCATAGTAATTAGAAACAAAGCTAGATTAGTTGCAAAAGGATATAATCAAGAAGAAGGCATTGATTTGATGAAACCTTTGCACCTGTAGCTAGATTAGAAGCCATTAGGCTATTACTTGCATTTGCATGTCATATGAACATTAACTTATTTCAAATGGATGTTAAAAGCGCATTTTTAAATGGATTTATAAATGAAGAAGTTATGTAGAACAACCACCAGGTTTTGAAGATCACGAATTTTCA
>UESW01001057.1:0-14784 GCA_900491605.1 Calamus simplicifolius | reverse complement strand
AGATAGAGAGAGACAAAATGAGCACGGCAAACACAAGAAGATTTTATAGTGGTTCGGTGCAACCAGCACCTACGTCCACTCCCAAGATTCACTTGGGTCCACACTAATCCTCTAGATTACAGCCGAGTTGTTTTACAAGCTCACAACTCAAACTTGTTTTTTCCGGGATCACAACGAACCCAGCCGGTTTTACACGGGCTTACCAGCACAAAACCCAACTCGTTGTTTTTAACGGGATCACAACGAACCCAACACGTAAGCTATCCAAGCTTACAACGAGGTACAACTACCTCCACTGATTCAATCCACTGATTGAATCAGTACACAAGAAAATAAAGAGTTTAATATAGCAGCTCCTCTTGAGCAGAATATCAAATAAAGCTTAGGTTTAGAAAAGCCTGATTAAGATAAGCTTGAATGCAGGCTTGGCTTCTTTGCTTCTCTTCTCCAACTCCTTTGAAGTGTGGAATCAGGCCTCAGCACAGATTCTCCTAGCTTTGGGCTTTTGGATGTTGGTTGAAGCTTTTCTTCTTTTTCTTCTAGGTTGGAAGATCTTGATTTGCTCTTGTTGCTTTGGGATCTCCTCTTGAACTTTTGTAGATTGAGCTCTGGAGCACACGAATCTCTCTCTTTGATTTCACTCCTTTTGAATCTCTTTTCTTGACTCAAATGATTTTTCCAATGAAGCTCTGTTTTTCCCTCTTTTTGAAAGATTTCTCTCTTTTTCACCACTCTATTCTTTTTGATTTGAAAAGAGCTCCTCTATTTATAGATTCTGCAAAAATATATCCGTTAGAAACACAGAATATAGCCGTTATTTGAAAATCTTACCGTTGGGCTGACGTGTCATCGTGAAAAATCGCGCCCAGATTCGCGGAGTCGACTCGAGCTTTGTGGGAGTCGGCTCGAAGTCGATTACAGAAACAGGGTCGACTAACTGTTCAGTCGGGGGTCGACTCGAAGAAATGGGGAGTCGACTCGAGAAGCGCTCAAAAAATGATGCCTTTCTGTTGTCTGAGTCAGGAGTCGGCTCGCACACAGAGTCAGGGGTCGACTCTTGAAATCCAAGGGTCGACTCGGAAATCAGAAATCTCTGTTACTTACTGGAGTCGACTCTGAAACTCTAGAGTCGGCGGAACGTATAAAAATCAGAAAAATTTTCTGATTGACTTTGAAATTCGTCCCAGAATAATTTTAAATGATATTTTGACTTGAATACAATAAATATGACATTAAGCATGAATTCAAGACATGTTTCAAGAAATCATTGATTGAAATATAACATGTAAAAATTCCTTTTTGAAATCTAAATATAGAGCTTGAAACTTCTTTTTCAAATTGATTCAAAACTCAGTGAATTTAAACATTGAGAGTCCATTGCTTTCATTTTGAATAAGCTCAAGGTTTTTGATTAATAAACTCATTTCCTTTAAAATACTCATGGCTTTTGGAAATCATCAACAATAAAGTTGGGGTAAATATAATTTCCCATATTTCTCAACAAACTTGATTACAACTTTATGGTCATTGGTTCGAGTTGCCATGGCTTCAATCCATTTTGACACATAATCAACTGCCACTAGAATGTATTCATATCTAAAAGAGGAAGGAAATGGGCCCATAAAATCAATACCCCATACATCAAAATTTCTACAACCAAGATAGGGTTTAGGGGCATCATGTCTTTTCGAGATATATTTCCTGTTTGTTGACATTGGGGACAATTACGGCTAAATTCATGTGCATCTTTAAAAAGTGTTGGCCAATAAAACCCACTTTGCAGTACCTTTGCTGCAGTTTTCTTTCCACTAAAATGTCCTCCACAGGCAAGAGAATGACAGAAGTTAAGTATACTTTTGAATTCACTTTCAGGAACACATCGCCTAATCACCTGATCTGAACAGTACTTAAATAATTCAGGGTCTTCCCAAAAGTAATATTTGACTTGTGAGAAAAATCTATCTTTTTCTTGTTTTATCCAATGGGAAGGTACTTTTCCTGTTGCCAAATAATTCACAATGTGGGCAAACCAGGGAAGACTGCTATGGGAAATTGAAAACAATTGCTTATCATGGAACTTATCTCTGATTATTTCTCTATTGTATTCTACTGAGATCCTATAGATATGATCTGCTACCATATTTTCAGAACCCTTCTTATCTAAGATTTCTATATCAAATTCTTGTAGTAGAAGGATCCATCTAATCAGTCTGGGTTTTGTATCCTTTTTCGATAAAGATGCCTCAACGCTGCATGATCTGAATAAACTAAAACCTTAGACCCTAACAGATATGATCTAAACTTTTCTAGGGCAAACACAATTTCTAGTAATTCTTTTTCAATGGTAGTATAGTTCATTTGTGCATCTGAAAGAGTTTTGCTAGCATAATAAATTACATGGGGTTCTCGATTGAGTTTCTATCCTAGAACTCCCCTACAGCATAATCAGAAGCATCACACATGATTTCGAAAGGTATGATCCAATTTAGGGGCTTGATAATTGGTGCAGTGGTCAAAGCAGTTCGAAGGATGTTATAGGCTGCTAGACAATCTTTATCAAAATTAAAAGAACTATCTTTAGTCAATAAATTACACAATGGTCGAGAAATTTTACTGAAATCTTTGATGAAGCGTCTATAAAAACCAGCATGACCAAGGAAAGATCGTACTTATTTAACTGAGGTTGGGGATGGTAGATTTGAGATCAATTCAACCTTGGCTTTATCAACCTCAATACCTCGCTCTGAAACAATGTGTCCGAGCACAATTCCCTCATGAACCATAAAATGGCTCTTCTCCCAATTTAGGACTAAATTCATTTCCATACATCGTTTCAGTACCTTAGTCAAGTTCTCGAGATAGCTATCAAATGATGCACCAAAAACTGAAAAATCATCCATAAATACTTCCAAAAATTGACCAATCATATCAGAAAATATGGCCAACATACATCGTTGAAACGTGGCTGGTGCATTACAAAGACCAAACGGCATGCGTCTAAAGGCAAATGTTCCAAAGGGACAAGTGAAGGTGGTCATTTCTTGATCTGTAGGAAATACTGGGACTTGATTGTATCCTGAATATCCATCTAAGAAACAAAGAAACTTTGTCCCGCTAACCGTTCTAGAATTTGATCGATAAAAGGCAAAGGAAAGTGATCTTTCCTAGTCACGGCATTAAACTTTCGATAATCTATACACACTCTCCAACTAGTTGATGTGTGAGTAGGAATTAATTCGCCCTTTTCATTTTTAATCACAGTAATACCTAATTTTTTAGGTACTACTTGGATTGGACTGACCCATTGGCTATCTGAAATTGGATAAATGATACCAGCATCAAGCCATTTTACTACTTCTTTCTTAACAACATCCCTCATGTTTGGATTTAGCCTTCGTTGCATGTCTCTATGTGGTTTGGCTTCAATTTTACTATGAATGTGGTGCATACAAACGGAAGGATCAATTCCCTTAATATCAGCTATTGTCCATCCAATTGCCTCTTTATGTTCTTTAAGTACATCTACCAATTTATCTTCTTGCTCAGAGGTTAGGGTAGATGCAATGATTACTGGAAGAGTGTCATTGGGTCCAAGGAATGAATATTTTAAGTCATCTGGAAGAGGTTTCAACTCTAGTTGGGGTGGTTCTTCCAAGGAGGGTATTAAAGGATTTGGTTTAGTTGGAAGTGGTTCATATTTTATAGTCCAAGGAGGGATGGTGTCGAACTTAGGTGGTTCTAATAACATGTTTATCTCTTTGGTATACTCATCAACATCAAAGTCATCTATTCCAAAATGTGTAAGACATGTTTGTAAAGGATCCGAATCAAGCAAACTTTAGAATTTCTTATCTACTACTTCCTCTATCATGTTTACTTCATTTAAATCATACACAGGTGGTCCTTGGGAAGCATTAAAAATATTTAATCTCATCTTCTTGTTTCCAAAAGATACATCCATCACACCTGTTCTACAATTTATGCATGCATTAGAAGTAGCTAGAAAAGGTCTTCCAAGGATGATAGGAATTTGGTTAGTATTACTGCTAGATTCCATATCTAACACAAGGAAGTCGACATAAAAATAGAATTCATCCACCTTTACTAATACATCTTCCAATATTCCATGAGGTTCTTTGACTGATCTATCTGCCAATTGTAGTGTTACTGTAGTGGGTTTTAATTCTCCAAATCCAATAACTCATACACTGAACTGGGAAGAAGGTTTACACT
This sequence comes from Calamus simplicifolius, assembly GCA_900491605.1. Classification (NCBI taxonomy): domain Eukaryota; kingdom Viridiplantae; phylum Streptophyta; class Magnoliopsida; order Arecales; family Arecaceae; genus Calamus; species Calamus simplicifolius. The sequence continues at coordinate 10,551 of UESW01001057.1, read as the reverse complement.
CGCACCCAAATCTAATAATGCTTTCTTGATTGTGAAGTTTCCTATAACACATGATATAATTGAGGTACCATGATCTTTTAGTTTGGGTGGGGTTATTTGCTGAACAACTGAGCTGACTTGCTCAGTCAAATGTATCTTTTTTGGTATTTGTGACTTTGCTTTCCGTTTTTGTGTGCATAGATCCTTCAAAAATTTGGCATAAGCTAGAACTTGCTTGATAGCATCGAGAAGAGGTAAGTTATTTGGACTTCCTTAAATAACTCAAGCATCTCATTCATTTTTATATTCTTCTTATCTGAAGGCAAAGGAGATTCTAAAGCACTAGGGAATGGGGCTTTAGGTATGATTGCTTGATCATTGAATTCCTTTTCTTTTTCATTTCTTCTCTCTTCTGGTTTAGCCACTTCTAATTTCTAGGTTGGTTCAGGTGGGTTCAATGTTTTTCCACTTCTTAGAGTCATGACTGATTTAGCATGTTCTGAAAATTTGTCAAGACTATTGGAACTCTCAGCCATGAATTGTCCTTTCAGGTTATCGATAGACTGACTAGGTAACTTACCCTCCTCTCTTCTACTGAATGCTATGGCTAGTTGACCTATCTGAGTTTCTAGTTTTGCAATAGATTGTGTGTGTGAGTGAAGGATTTAGGTATTCATTTCTAGCCCTTTCAATGCTTGTAACACTTTGTCTTCAAAAGTAGGCTGATTATTCGGTGGAGGTTGTGGGATGTTTGGGTATTGTGAATATGGCATGCTTCTAAATTGGTTTCTTGATAACTAGGTCTGATCGATGATGAATTGGCTACAGGTTGAGGTTTCCAAAAAAAATTTGGATGATTTCGCCAGCCAAGATTGTAAGTATTTGCAAATGGATCATTTCCTGTTCTAGGAGCTAATCGGGTTTGGGCTTGGTGGGCTTGCTCTTGAACAAGTTCAGGAAATTGGTATGCAGCTGGGCATTCACCTATAGAATGGGTTGGACTCGAACAAATTATGCAGACCTCATGTAATTGAGTAGATGGAGAAGAGATGTTTCCAACTTGTAGAATCTGGTCAAGTTTATGGGATAATTCATCTACCTTAGTATAGATATCTGTAGAATGACCTATTTCATATATTCCACCTCTTTTAGGTCCTATGGGAGGGTCTCGACGAGCAACTGACATGTGATGTAATGAATTCTCACTCAATGTCTCAAAGAGTTGTCAAGCTTCATGTTCATTTTTTAACATAAATGTCCCACCACATGAAGCATCAACCATTTGCCGATGCTTTTCTGATAAACCATCATAAAAGCACTGAACCAGTTGCCATTTAGGTATAGCATGATATGGACATTTTCTAATCAGTTCTTTGAATCTCTCCCATGTCTCATGGAACATTTCTCCATCTGTCTGGGAAAAACTTGTTATGGCTTTTCTAATTTGATTCGTTTTTCCTATAGGAAAATATTTCTTAAGAAATTCTCTCTGAAGATGATCCCAAGTTGAGATTATAACAGTGTCCAGTGAATTTAACCAATACTTGGCTTTATCTTTTAGGGAAAAAGGGAATAACTTAACCCTAAGTGCATCATCGGAGAAATTTTGAATCTTGACAGTTGAGCAAATTTCCAAGAATTCATCTAAGTGTTTGTTGGGATCCTCATTTGTAAGTCCATAGAAAGATGGTAATATTTGGATTACACTTGACTTAATTTCATATTGGACAGCCTCTACTGGAGGCACTTGAATGCAGGGAGAGTAGGTATACCTTGAAGGAGTGGAATACTCTTTTAACTGTCGTGGTTGATTATTTTCGTTATTAGGATCCATAATCCTGAGTCTGTTTGCTCTAATAGTTCTTTCTATCTCTAGGGGTATAAGGTTGGGCTGCAACGATCGGCGACCAAGCATACACCCTAACAATGACTCTAAAGCAAAAATAATTCAGTTTTATTATTATTATTATTATTATTATTATTATTATTATTATTATTATTATTATTATTATTATTATTAAAAGAAAAAAGGGAGATTCTAAAGAAAATATCCTAAAAATTCCTAGAACTAAAAGGAATGAATAATTCAATTAGGGTTTAATAATTCTTAGCAATCAAGTTAGCAAAGATTAGACTCTCTATTCTAGGTTTACCCTAGATCTAGACAGCTCCTATTGAGCTCGAATTCCTTAGGGGCTGATGTCTAATTAATTTTAGAGTTAAAGGTTTGGGTTAATGCAGAATGAAGGATGTGGTTTGTGGCCAAGGAAGGGTGATGAAATCCCCACCTTATCTTGATTAGGGGTTTGTGCCCTTAAAGTTAATTATGAAAATGCTATGCAAAAACAGATGTCCAACTCTTGAAATTATCAAACAAAATTAATCTAATTATTTATATATTTTTTAGATTTTTATAATTAGGTTTCTAATTTTCTAATAATTATGAGATGTCAATGAAAGAATTTTGAGTTTTATAGAAATAAATCCCCTAAGTCAATCTAAGCATAGAAATAAAATAATTATTTTATTTATATTTTATTTTTATAAATTTTTATATGTTTTTATTTTGTTTCCTTAAATTAATTATGTTTTATGGAAGGTGTCTCAGGGTTTTTCTTTTAGGTTTTTTTAAGGTAAGTTAATTAAAAGGAAAATTTGATTAGGTAAAATTGGATTTGTGGCAAAAAGGAAAGTAGTAATTTTTTTTATGTTAAAAAGAAAATATGCAATTCTAACAATTAAGGAAATAAATAAAGACACAATAACTATTCAAAAATTAAGAGAAAATTAATCTAATTTTTTTATATATTTTATATTTTTTAATTTTTATAATAATTTTTTTTTTTTTTCAAAATAACACACTTAAGTCCCCAGCAACGGTGCCAAAAATCTGATGTGTATCGTAGCGCAACGATTAAAACACCTTAATTTCACTATTAGAATAGCGAGAGTAAGGGATCGATTCTACAGGGACTTTAGCGATTATCTTGAAATAAATTTATAAATTTAACTAAATAGATAACTAAGTAGATAATTAGTAGTGCAAATAATAAGATATGGTCTATCTTATAAGAGCACAGCTCGTACCCGTAGATCATGGCCCGTCCCTTTTAAGAATAGATCAATCTAAATTATTTTCACTTAAATATAATTTAAGAACAATTAACATGAATAGAAATTTTATTTCGATAACATCCAAGAGTGCATAAAAGAGTTTATTTGCTAACATTAAGAAGGCAACAGAAAGCAATAAATTCTCCTAAATCAAATCGAGCTGGACCGGTGATGAAGACTTGAACCGGGCCCGCCTTTCTTCACATACGACTACATATGCCTCCCAAATCACCAACTGTCATGGAACAGAGCTCCTTCAAAGCCACTGATTGAACAGAAGGCACACACAGGGCTTAGCCACGGCCTTGGAACAGAGCCTCCAGGAAACCTACGAACAAAGCCTTCTTCAATCAACGGAACAAACCTCCTTCAAGCCATGGAACAGAACCTCGGACGGGCGGATGACTGCTTCACGAATCCTTGATGCAGCGCCTCCACAGACTTCTCCGAACAGAGCCTCCACGATCGCTCGACAGAACCTCCATGCCCACGGACGGGAAAAACTCCTCTAGACGTCTCCTATTCTTCTAGGAACAGAGTCGCTTAGGTACAGACGCGCGACAGAACCTCCACGCTTACGGACGGAACAGAGTCTCCGAATGGCTACTCCAACGCCCATGGACTCACAGATTTCTCCCTCACGGCTTGGAATGGATGTAGATCATTAGATGGGGCTTTTTCATTGCTCTCCCTCCTTTGCTGCTATTTGTAGAGGCCCGGATGCGGTGAAGACGCGGTGAAGACAGAGGATGCGGAAGCAACGAACAGCGCGGAGAAAATCCTGGATAATCGTGAATAAAATCCAAATCCGTTCAAGATGAATATAATTCATTCAATTTGATAACTTTCTATCCAATTTATTCCTTAATTGGTGGAGGAAATGGTTAGAATTTGAATCAGAGAAGAATAGGCTGAGAGAAAATAGAAATCGGAGAAGACGATGAAGTCAGCACTTGGTTTGCCAACTTCACTTTAAAATCCATGCTAAAACAGATAAATCAATGTAAAATCAATTCCGGGCTCATCTTAAATCCGATTTGGGTACCGTTTACGTCATTAAATTCATAAAATTGAGCTCTTAAAATTGATAAGGTTTTACCTAAAATATTATATAAATTATTAAAATATTAAATACTAATAGGTACGTTAAATTATTAATTAATAGGTTTAATGATAATTATTATGCGTTTATCACTCCTCCCAACTTGAATCTTACTCGTCCTCGAGCAAATAAGAAATTTAGAAATATGTACCAAGCTAATTCAAGAATTGATAGTTATCTTACAGTTCTTCTTAAAAATTTTTGGTTAGATCATATGGGAGGTACTTCATTGGATTATTAAGTTTACCCATTTAGTGATAAAGTGTAGTCCATAAGAATTTATAGAAGTCTTCCTTCACCAACTTTTCACTTCTCTGATTAAGTCTTCTAACTTAATTTGGGTTGGGTATAGTGTCTTTTGTACTTTAGTTCTTTTATTTATTTATTTATTTATATGTAAAGTCAGTGCAATATCCTAACCCCTTGCTTTCTAATTAACCCTTGTAGCGAGCTTTAGGCCAATAGCTCCCAAACCAATTGGTTTTAGGGCATTAGGTGTAAAATATCCCTCGGACTTACTTACTCGAGTCAAAAAGGCTTTAGGTAGGACTGACTCTACTTAGGTAATATATTTAAACGATTAGAACGATATCCTTCACTCTATTCCCATTTATCCATCTTCGTCTCCGTTAACTTTAATATAACTACTCATCTAAGCCTTTTTCCGACTATATAGGATCGACTATCCATTAGCTTTAATATAATATATTTAAATATATATATATATTATACTAAATATTAAAATTTAAAATAAATAAAACATATACTAAAAAATTATAGTTAAACACGTTTAAATCTTCCTGTCTCTTCTCTTCTTTCACACAGCCGTCCTGCGCATCAAAGCCAGAACTTTTATTAGTATTAGTATTTTTTTAAACTTTTAGTAAATTATAAGTTTAATAAAATAATTTTATTTTTTAATATAAATTGCTAAATGGATACCCAATGGGTATCTATTTATCTGGCCGGTTATTCCGTCGCTGCATTCCATTAAGTATAATGGCTTAACGGGATGAGGAACAGGTCTCAATAGAAGTCACCATGAGTCATCGTTGGGCCATTGCCATCCTAATGAAGTAAGAGAGGTCTTTATCATCTCAAGTGAAGAGAAAGATGAACACCGTCAGAAGAGAATAAAATTTCTTGCAGGGGTCAAAGGAAAGTGAGTGGGTCTCTTACTTAGGGAGAAATTATTTAAGAAAGTTGCCAGGAAGAGCATTTGCACCGCATTAAATTGTTCAACCACCACTGGGGGTCAAAGAAGCAATTCTTAGTGACAAACAAGTCTTCAAAAACAAAGGAAAAGAGGCATCATCGGACAAAGAACAAGAAAAGGAATCAAAATGGGGAAAACTTGGGTGGCAAAAAATTATTGATATCATTCCTTCTTATTGAATTTATTGCTGAAATTTGTATTGAAACATTTTTACTATCCTTCATGGAATTGGAAAACTTGGGTGGCAAAAAATGTTTTTGAGGTAAGAATGGATGTTAAACCGGATATGAAGAAAGAAAAGAATCGGAATCATCAAGGCGTTCAAAATCTATTTGGGTTCAATAAAATATCATATCATTCCTTCTTATTAATTTATTGCTGAAATTTTTATTGAAATTTTTGCTACCCTTCATGGAATTGAAAAACTTGGGTGGTAAAAAATATTTTGAAGTAGGAATGGATGTTAACCAGATATGAAAAGAAAGAAAGAAATTGGAATCCTTAGGTGAAAGACATTAAAATTTTGAAGGATTTTGCTACTCTTTTGTTGGTGAGAGGGGTTAGGAGCCTAGCCGATATGAAAATATATCAAGATTATTGTTTGCCTCAATAGATTATTTGTGGTTGACTAAGAACTCTCATATCTCTGTATTTAATAAAGGGTGTTGCATTATAAAAAATATTTTAGATGCATCTTATTTTGAAATGAAATTGATCATTAAAACCTCATAATTTTATATTCCTTAAAAGTGTTGCATTCTTAAAGATGTTTTATCTATATTTTGTAACTAAATTTATATAGATTCTACCCTAATCCTTTACTAAGGACTTATTGTTATGAAGTTCTTTAAAAGAGAGAAGAAAGACCATTTTGATAGAGTTTTGAAGACAAGGAACGATCTTAGAGTTATATTTGATAACTAAATTATATGGTTAGGTTCAATGCATCTATTAATAAAATTAGCCCTTTTATTAATAGGATATTTTACTTATATTTATTTGAGTTGTCGGTTCTTTTATAGCAGAATATTTTAAAGCTATAACAAAATTAGACCTTAGTTAGAATCTAGAAATGTGGAGACATGAATTATTTTAGTTTATATAGTAAAAAAATCAAGATTATATATTTTATTTATTATAAAACTATTAACCAAGTTATCGATCAAATTACAATGACTATTTTGTCCCATTTATAAAAAAGGGGGCACTAGTTAACCTTTTAACTAAGAAAAGTGGATTAAAGATGTGGCCGATAAAAATTAATTTTGGGTTATATTTTGCAACTAAGTTGTGTTAGAAGCTCGTTGTAATTAGGACAACAACAACATTATCATTAATAAAATTAGATAAAATGACTACTTTTAAGAAAAAAAGGACTAGAGGTTTGATTCATGAATTTCACTTGTGAGAGTTATTTAGCAAATGAGGTTATGATGGAAGATTGTGGTAGTGAAGATAATTAATTTTCATAAGGTTAGGTTCAATACATCCGCTAATAATAGCTTCTTTACCTGATTTTTTCCTTGGGCCTTCACTTCTAACTAGGGGTGCAACTTGGGCCGGATTCAACCCGAATCCGGCCCACGGAACCCGATTTGCAGCAGTACTCAAACTCTAGTTTACTTAACCCGAACCCGAAGGATCCGGGTTGAACCCGGATCGATTTGCAATTTGGGCCGGGTTAGGGTTGCAGTGAACCCGAACCCGAAAAACCCGAACCCACAAAGCCACAAGCAGCAGACCCACTGGTGTTGTGGAAGTGATGATTTAGCCTTGTTTGTTAGGTTTAAATCAACCCGGATCGATTTACAATTTAGGCCGGGTTAGGGTTGCAGTGAACCCGAACCCAAAAAATCCGAACCCACAAAGCCACAAGCAGCAGACCCACTGGTGTTGTGGAAGTGATGATTTAGCCTTGTTTGTTAGGTTTAAATATGTAGAGCTGACAATAGTTTTGTGAAAGTGATGATTCTTGGTATGAACATTCCACCATAACTTTCATTACCTTTTAAAATGAGCAATATATCTTTACCATTGCATTTTATCATGTAATGTTGGTGGGCCAAACTAGTATCTTTATTTTTTTAATTATCTTCTTTGAGACATTTGTAACTTCTAATATAAAGTTTGCCAAAATTTTATGAAAACATCTGGGAAGAGTGATGAGCAGAAAACTAAAACATCTGGAAAAGGGGTGATGAGTAAAAAAAATCATAGAGCTTTGAATGGCGAATGCAGTTTCGCTACTTGGAAAAGACTTATGTGGTCTTCTAACTGGCTCTTTATATTGTCTCAATATTTTCTGCTTTTGAAGGATAAATGTGACTTCATCAATGCATATAGTGGCTATTGAAATATTATGCAACATTTGGATTACTTTGGATATATTTGGTTTAAGAATGTACTTTTTTTTGTTTAGTCTTATGTAAAAGATGTATATTTTTAAATATGTAATTTGAAATGTGAAGCTTGTTTGTTTCAAACTTTAGCTTGTTTGTACAATGTAAAGCTTATTGTTTCAAACTTTAGCTTATTTGTGCAATGTTAAGCTTGTTTGTTTCAGATTGTCATATATATATATATATATATATATATATATTCTATCAACCCGAATTCTAACCTGAAACTCAACCCGAACCCGATTTTTAAAATAGGTTAGGGTTGAGGTTTTACAAATAGGGTTTAGGGTTAGGGTTAGGGTTGACATTTTACAAATAAGGTTAGGGTTAGGGTTCAAGGAAACCGAGTTTTCATGAGCCCGAGTTGCACCCCTACTTCTACTAGGTCCTATGAAGATTGGAGATATGAGGCTGAAGGTATTTCTCTAGATCTCTTAGTTGCATCAATAGTAGGTTCCAAACCATCTTGAATGCTACTACTTAAAAAAAGTTCTTATTCAAGATCAATGTGCTGAAAAAAATAAGTAAAAAAAATCTTCTTAGCACTAGAGATCCATAGGTTGATTCCCTGCCTCTTTTGTGGTGCATTAATAGAAACAGTTTGAATAAAAAATCATGAAATTTTGCAGCTATTATTATTTCATTTGGATTATTTGAGAATAAGCCAAACCAACCTAATATATTGTTTCCTTACCTGATTTATTCTACAGCAACTCCAAAAGTTATAATTGATTATGATTTAAGAGATCTTCGATAAAGATGTCATGTTTTATATTTAATGGCAAAATCATGTCTCAATAAAGCACTACTATAAATATTATTAAATTGCATTGTTCTGTATCTATGGACTACAGAAGCAACTCAAAGCTAGCGCAAAAATTAAAGAGATTTTATACAAGAATATAGATAAAAATTTGGAATCCAATGTGAAGAATGAATGAATCTGATGTTTTCATAGGTTTGAATATGATAAAGTTACGTTTAATAGAGAAAGTTGTTATTCTATATTGGGCTCATATTACAGCCATGTGAACTGCCATACCCTTCATCATAGAAGGGAGATGTACTGGCTCACATGGATATATAGCAATGTGAAAAGCATTAAGTAAGGCACTAATAAACACCAAATTAGGTTAATGAATTTAATAGAAGCAGATATCAATGCTCCCAAGCCAAAATATTTTTAATGAATATTTTTCACTAAGAATAGTTAATTTGCTAGATGAAGTTTTATTTGGTTAGTTATTTAGGTATTTCATTTCAAACTTTTAAGATAGGTGAGATATTAAGAGCAAATATTTCTAAGGATAACGATGACTTAAAAGGTCTACAAGATGATAATGACAATGACATAGATTTGAATGCTATAAGTGTAAATGTTAGAATACACGAAATATACTTGATAAAAAAATCAAATAGATAGTCAATAGAGATTAATATAATTTTTGACTATTTCTAGCTTAGGTATTTCTTTTAGGCATTGTTTTTAACAATAGAAATTCACTAAGAAAATTTAACTTAGTGGTACATATATATATATGTCATCATTGTGGTTATCACATTGTAACAAAGTGATCAGGAGAAGCTCAAAAGGGAGACCGATATGGATTGGGCAAGAAAGATAGATAAATTTGTTTGCAGATAAATTTGTTTGCCATACATATCAAATGGTCTAGAATTACTTTTTGAACTTTTATGTAGAGTATGATACATTGTTATCAAAATATGAGGACTTCATAAGTGGTACAACTCTGCATCTTAAATTGACAAAGTTCATAGTTTTCCACATAAATTAAAAAAAATTACAAGGGATTGGTCACATATCCAATTAGCATGCTATATTGCTATATATTCCCTTATTATGCATAATTGCTTTATTAACCATTAATAGACTATTTTTCAAGGGATGGGTCACATATCCATTAGCATGAAATGAAAGAGCTATTGCCATGCAAATGCTGTCAACGAGACACCATGTTGACAATAATTTATTAAGATTTAAAAATTTAATTAGTATCTCTTAGCCTAAAATCTAGGAGACCCTTATTGCTCATAAGAGTCATCTCGGTTCAATAAACTACTAGTAATATCATGATGATGAAATCTGCATAATACCTAAACGTCATCCTTTTTCAATTGGAGCATTAGAAATACTTGCGTCTTATAAAGATATAATAGGTATCATATAAAAGTTTTCCATGCTAATTTGAATTAAGGCACGATAATGATGCTACTACAAATTATATGAAATTTTCTTCTGTAGATCTCACTTCTTAACAAAAGCATTCTCTTTTAGGGGTCCTTATCGCATAGGATGCAACTCTTTATTCATTATAAAAGAACCTTGATTGCTAACCTGACTTCTAAAGGGATTAATATTTTATTACATTAAACACTCACATATAAAAAAGCAACATGGAGATAAAATAGAGATGCTGCAAAATACTATGCTATTATTTTCCAAATAGTTTCCTCTTTATTCCATAAGATGTTCTATTATTCTTGCTCAAAACTCACATATAAAAAAGCAAATATGGAGATAAAAATAGAGACGCTTTAAAATACTATGCTATTATTTTTCAATAATTTCTCTTTATTCCATAAGAAGTTCATATTCTTTATTTATTTTGTTATTGCAGGAGTATAAAGTTACATAAAGTTCTTCAATGGCAAGCACCTCCATTGCAACAACAACATTCCACTGTATCAGGAATACCTAGAACTGAAGCAAGCATCATTTT
>UESW01001056.1:0-14791 GCA_900491605.1 Calamus simplicifolius | reverse complement strand
ATAATCGAGGATTATAGTGTGGACCCAAGTGGAGCTTGGGAGTGGACGTAGGTGTTGGATACACCGAACCACTAAAATCTGTGTGTTTGCCGTGTTTATTGTCTCTCTCTCTCTTGCTATTGTGCTTTAACTTGAATTAATTGTATATATCTCTCATCAATAGTTTAAATTGTTTTAAAAGGCTAATTTTTAAAGTACCAATTCACCCCCCCCTCTTGGGTTGCCATCTAGGCCAACAAATTCAAAATGTGACGAAAAGCCAGGTGAATCATTTTAGCCATAATTATACAATTAATAAGAACATTAATTTCTATCAATAAATTAGATCAAGACGAAACCATCGCTCTGATACCAATTGTCGGGAGAAATATTCCCCGAGGCGGCAATTTAAAGATTACTATTAATCTATCTAACATGCATTAAGATCATATCTTGCCTTATATTAATAGTTGTTTCATCTAAATAATGCATATATATTAATAATTAGATCATATCTTAAATTTAAGATGAGAAGTCTACTACTCGTCTTGAGCCTGCTTAAGATCTAGGGATCAAATCACTCACCTTAAGAATAGTAGGTAATCCTTTGTGCTCTGCAGCCGTTCAATCGTTCGGCGTCTAGTAGCGTCCACGCGAAGCCCCCGAATGATCAGATTCTTGGAGTGCTAGCTCGCGGAAAAATAATTTTGCTGATCTTGAATCCTCCCACTTGAATCTTTCCAAGATCCACCAAACCTTTTCTGACACTAGAATTACACCAGAATTTTCTATTCTAACTCTTGAAAAATTCAATCCCATAATATCTCGTTGTTGTGATTGGTGAGGGATGTCCTCCAATTTAATAGGCTCAATTCTAACTCTAGAATTCTGTCGTTCGGTTAAAACCAAAGATGCAACCTTTTGTTTAATTCCGACGTTCGGTGAAAAACAAGAGATATGAATTCTAATCACTTAGAATTCCATCATCTCGTTAATTCAAAGTGGCACATTAATTTCACTTTAATTCTAACACTTAGAATTCGGACGAAAATGATTTGGAGAAGATTAAATTAAATATTAAATTCTACATGAGAATTTAATCAAGTTATCTCATCATGTGAGATCCTTTTTGCGAGGAGTTTGGGTTCGGGTTTTGGTTTAAGCTGATTTAAATTTATTGGACTGAACCTACATAGATCATGGTTCTAGCCCAAATCAAATTTGTCTAGTCCTGCATCATTTAAATCCAAATCAAGACTAATTTCAAATCAATATTGAAATTGACTAGTCCTTCTAATAGACTTAAACCAAATTGAATCTTATTCACTTGAACTTAATCCAATTGAGATAATTCAATCAATCAAATTGATTAATTAAATCATGTACGATTCTCAATCATTGATCAGCAAATAGATCATCATAGGAAACTTCTATGCGTGTGACTCTCTATGTTCGAACCTAAGCCGGTAGCATAGAAAAAAATTTCTATATTAATCGATGTGCCCATCTAGCAATGAAACCCGATGTCCGGATAGGTCGAGAGTTTCCGAGCAAACTCCAAGAACCCTAAGAAATATTTTACCGTATAATTCATCCTTTTGACCATAAATGCTAAGGATGGCTTAAGAGCCTGTCAACTCTAAACAACAAATCCATAAAGTGATTTCAATTTTAGTGATCATGTGACTTTCACATGAAGTGCCTTGGCCAAGGTCTTGCTAAATTGAAACACAAGCATTTCTCCTTTTAATGGGATATGTCAAATTCTATCTTGATCCACAACTGACTACCACAAGTACTTGACTACACCTAGTAACCTTTCGAGCTAAATTAGAAATCCAGGTGGTCGGCACCTAAGTACAATGAGTTGCTTGTAGTCACTGGTTATGATCTTCAGGTCTGAAGGATACTTATACATATATCTTATCGGATTAACTTGACAGCAGAGTATCCGGAATGAGTCACTTCGGTGAAATGTATCCTACACTTTTACCTGTATGTCATACCAGTGTCTCTACACTCTTTGGTTAAGAGGATAACAACAATATGATATATAACATCCTATAATTGATAGTACTATGGCCCTGTCATAGTATATCATTTCGTTGCAAACTCTTTTGAAGACCTTCAAAGATAAATCATCCTTTACCGTGAAGGAAGATCTGAGGGTTCATACTATTAAGAGTTTTAAGAAGATGTTATTGTAATGAATAAATTGCCAAATAACTTTTATTAATATATTAATTTATATGTAATTTACATTAGCACAATCATCAAATGATTGGCTTTAGGATACAATTCCCAACACCTGATACTTTTAGCTGACTGGCAAAGTGGGCGCTCAAACTGGGAGAGTTCGACTTGTCGTTCTGACCTAGGACAGCTATGAAGTCTCAAATTTTAGCGGATTTCCTGGTCGAGTGTACTTGGGCAGAAGATCAACCGAAAGAATCCCATGCAAACCCCTCGGGCAATGAAACCGAGGAGAGGGGGAATGACTGGCTCCTTCACATAGACGGAGCGTCAAACTCTTATGGAAGTGGAGCGGGCCTCATCCTAGCTAGCCTAGATGGAGTGGTAGCCGAATACGCCCTCCGTTTCCTTTTCCCAGCTACCAACAACCAAGCCGAGTATGAGGCCCTACTGTCAGGGGTAAGGCTAGCTCACGAACTCTGGGTAAAGCATCTCAGAGTTTTCACTGATTCTCAGCTAGTCTCCGGTCAGATTAACGGGGAGTACGAGGCGCGGGATCCCACCATGTCCCGTTACCTGAGTATGGTGCAGTCACAGGATTCTCCCCTAGCCCACTTCAGTATCAGCTACATTCCCTAGGAGGAGAACGCTAGAGCTGACGCATTGTCCCGTTGGCCACATCGGCCGACGGGACCTTGGGAAGAACTTACATGGAGCACCTGGAAGCCCCAAGCATTGACGCAGCAGAGGAGGCCTTGCCGGTCCACCAGGAGGTTTCTTGGATGAATGCTTACACCAAGTACTTTGCCACTGGAACCTTCCCGACCGAACCATCGAAGCCAAGATTTTTAGAAGGCAAGTACACAAGTTCCTGATGTTCAACAGACAGCTGTATTGGAGATCGTTTCTCAACCCCTCCTTAGATGTGTCGGTCCTACAAATGCCAACTATATCCTCCGAGAGATTCATGAAGGTATCTGCGGTAACCACTTGGAGGGAAGAGCGCTGTCATACAAAGCTCAACGCCAAGGCTATTACTGGCCCACCATGCGGAATACGCAGCCGAGCTGGTCCAAAAATGTGATAGTTGCCAGCGGCATGCAAACGTCCAGCGGCTGCCAACTTCTCGGCTGAAACCCTCTATCGGCTCCATGGCCGTTCGCTCAGTGGGGGATGGACATCTGGGACCGTTCCCTTCAGCTTCTGTCCAATGAAAGTTTTTGCTCGTAGCCATCGATCACTTTACCAAGTGGGTAGAAGCCAAAGCATTGGCTAAGATTACCGAAGCTAAGGTGAGAAGCTTCTTTTGGAAGTCTATCATTTGCCGGTTTGGATTAACCCACACGCTTGTTACCGACAACGGGTGCCAGTTCGACAATGCCCCATTCAGAGACTTCTGTGCCGAGCTAGGAATACACCAAAGGTTCACTTCTGTCAGTCATCCGCAAACTAACGGGGCTACCGAAGTGATGAATCGGATAATCTTACAAGGGCTCAAAACACGCCTAGATAATTTCAAGGGGAGATGGGTAGAAGAGCTCCCGAACGTGCTGTGGGCCTACCACCACAAGCCTCGGGCTCCCACTGAAGAAACCCCATTCAGCCTTGTATTCAAAATGGAAGCTATTGTCCTAGTGGAGATTGGCATCCCTAGTCCCCAGGTGCGTCATATGACGAAGGTGACAATCCAAATCTATTAAGAGCCAACCTCGACCTCATCGAGAGCTTCGTGATTGAGCACGAGTCAGAATAGCCTCCTATCGACAAAGGATCACAAAATACTACAATGCCTAAGTTCGTCCCAGGACGCTCCTCCCAGAGGATTTGGTCCTCAGACGAGCCGAGGTCTTCAAGCCTACGGAGAGGGGCAAATAGTCTCCCAATTGGGAAGGGCCATATTGGGTTACAACGCACTTCATCGCGGAGCTTACGGATTGAAGAGCTAAACGGAAAACCTTTCCCTCATACCTGGAATGCGGATAACCTTCGGCGGTATTATCAGTAATCTATTGCCATATTTGTTTTGAACATTTCCCTAGAATTATCATTCATCTTTTTTCACTAACGGAAATGTCTAAGCAATTTGGCGTCGGCACTCCAAGCCTGACTCCTCGTCGGCACTCCAAGCCCAAGTCTCCCCTTGGCAACTAAGCCCGACTCCGCGTCGGTACTCCAAGCCTGAGTCTCCCCTCGGCACTAAGCCCGACTCCGCATCGGCAATTAAGCCCGACTCCACAACGGCACTCCAAGCCCGAGTCTCCCTCGACAACTAAGCCTGACTCCGCGTCGGCACTCCAAGCCCAAGTCTCCCCTCAGCACTAAGCCTGACTCCACGTTGGCAATTAAGCCTGACCCCGCGTCGGCACTCCAAGCCCGAGTCTTCCCTCGACAACTAAGCTCGACTTCGCGTCGGCACTCAAAGTCCGAGTCTCCCCTCGGCACTAAGTCTGACTTCGCATCGGCAATTAAGCCCGACTCCACGTTGACACTCCAAGCCCGAGTCTCCTCTCGGCAACTAAGCCTGACTCTGCGTCGGCACTCCAAGCCCGAGTCTTCCCTCGACACTAAGCCCGACCCCGTGTCGGCAATTAAGCCCAACTCAGCGTCGGCACTCCAAGCTCGAGCCTCTCGGCCTCTAAAATGGACCCGCATCGGCACTTGAACCTGACTCCGCATCGGTTCCCGGAGCCGCATGAACTACACTACTGGCTTCAACCTCGCTTCAACGAACGGCTTCATCCTCGCCTCGGCTACCAGCTTCAGCCTCGCCTCGGTTGCCGGCTTCGGCCATGCCTCGGCTAACGGCTTCGGCCTCGACTTGGCTACCGGCTTCGGCCTCGCCTCGGTTGCCGGCTTCGGCCATGCCTCGGCTAACGGCTTCGGCCTCGACTTGGCTACCGGCTTTCGCCTGGCCGGCTTCGGCGGCTAACGGCGGCCTCTCCTCAGCTATCGGCTTCGGCCTCGCTTCAGCTAACGGCTTCGGCCTCGCCTTGGCCACCGACTTTGGCTTCACTACGTTTTTGATCATTGGCTAAAGGCTTCGCCTCGTCTCAGCTACCAATTTCGGCCTCACTTTGGCCTCACTTCGGCCTCGGTCCTTGGCTTCGGCCTCAATCATTGGCCTCGATCTCACTTCAGCCTCATGCTGGCCTCGATCCTTTGGCTTCGGCTGTTCCCTAAAAATGACCCCTACCTACTCGTGTTACCATGCTCACTATGCTCACTGGAGCTTGCTAGCTATGGGCAAATCAAGGGAAGATTGAATTAAAGTTCATTGATAGCAAAACAGTTTTACAAAATTACCGGTCAAAACCGGACTTGATACAACAAAAGAAAAACTAGGGTTTCGACCGGCTCTGAGCCGTCATCCTCCTCGTCTGGCTGCAGATCTTCAATCCCTTCGAGGCCGTAGAGCTTTCGGATTTTCTCTTTGCAGTCCTGGAAGCCACCGTCATATTCGAATGCTGTTGTTTTGGTCAATTCTTTGTTGAAGGCAGCAGATTTCCTAAAATTTTCTATGGCTTCAGCGGCCTTCTTCTCGGCCTCGGTGGCCCTCTTTTCGGCTTCGGTCACCGCCACTTTTAGACCAGCAATTTCAGCGTCAAACCGGCGGGCGATTTACTCCGCGTTCTCGGCTCTTTCCTCGGCCACACCGATTTCGATGGTGGTGAAATATAATTGATTCTTAACAAATATACTTCCGACTTCACCACCTTCAACTTTTCTTCCGCTACTTTCTGCTTCTCCTTGGCCACCTGAGCATTATCCAGCTCATTGGCCACCTGGCGTTGGGCCACCTCCAGCGCATCTTCCGCCTTTTCAGCCCTAAGCCGGGCAGCCTTGGCTTCGGCTTCGGCCTTCTACGCCCGGGCAGTCTCTGCCCGGACCTCCTCCAGAGCTGCCTCGGCCCTCGCCTTTACTTTTCGAATCTCTTCTAGCGATTGGTCGAGAGCGGCCTGGGCCTGGGACCAAAGGCCCCTTATAGCGGTCATGGAGTTCAATGCCTACGCAAAACTCACAGTTAGGTAAAGAAACATGAACAATAGAAGTTGACAATGGGACAATACTTACCCAAAGATGAGCCACAGATGTCTCTCGGAAAAATATAGAGGTCCTTTGCTGTTGAAGGAACCTCTCCAGCTCGGGCACGGAGGCTTGGGCCATGTCCGCTTGGCCCAACGAGTATGACGCAACAAGATCAACTGAAAGGAAACATCGACCTCTTCCTCTTCGGCGGACTCTGTGGAGACTGGTGCGGGTTTAGCTTCCGGCTGCACGTCTGGCACCTCGGCTTGAGCGGCTCATCAACCCCTGCTCCCTCGGTAGACGGGGCGGCCTCCGGATTGAGTCCCAAAGCCATGTCAGCCGGCTCTGCCTCGGAGGCCTTTGGCGGTGATGACGTCGCCTCAGCCTTCTCTGGAGGGTCGTCCGTCGGATCAATGGGGGATGGGGAGCGAGGTTGTCCTTCTTCGGCCTCGTTCCTTCTTGAAGCCTCTCCGACCTCAGCTTTCTTGACAACTTTGGCGGTGGCCTCCCTCATGGCAGGGGTCCCATCCTCTCGAGCCTTTCTCTTCTTGATGGCGGCCCTCCTTATTTCGCGAAGCGATGGTGCCATGCCTGCAAATCAATGAACTTCGATCAAAAGAGGAAGAGGAAAAGCAAAGAGATAAAAGGTTACACTGCTCACCGTCGCCAGGAATAAGACCTGCTAGCCGAAGATTCTCCTCGGCTAGCACTAGTTGTAGCGAGGGACATTGGCAGTAATCAACTACCCGAACGCCTCCTGATCCCTGGGGAAGATTATGGGGTCTTTGTTGGCCTCGGTGTCGGTAATTCCCCACTCGGTCTTCACTCCCTCAATTTAGGCAAAGAAGAATATACTTTTCCACCCCTTAATCGAAGTGGGAAGATGCAACTTAAGACTTCTAGTGAGCCTAGGGGCAAAGGACCACCATTTCGATTGTTTTCTAAGGGTATAGAAGCAATGAAAAAGAGAAATCCTAGCCTCTATCCCATGGATGTGGCACAGCACTACGAAACCTACGAGGGTCCGAATGGAATTCGGGACCAACTGAGCTAAAGCTAAGGAATATCTATCTAAAACGTTAAGTATGAAAGGATGAATGGGGATACGAGACCAGCCTTAAAATAATATTCATAAAGGGCTACCTGGCCCGGGTAGGAAGAGGTTACCCTGTCTTCAGGTAAGGGAAGATATAGGCGGAGATCTACATGGATTTGGTACAGAGCCTTGAGATTGATAATCTCCTGGGCGATCATGACAGAGGCAGTCCTTGGGAGACTGCCTCCCATGGGTAGAGGGGCCAGCGACCGCCGGGTGGCTCTGTGCAGGAGCCCGTCTGGCGGCGGGGCAATTTCGGCACAAGGCCGCCCCGCAGGCCGCCGCTCCTCCGAAGGAGCATCCCCTACGGAGGAGGACCAGGAAAGCGGTGGAGAAGGAGCAGGCTGAGAGTGGTTGGGGGAATGGCCCCCGGAATCAGAAATCGAACATGAAAGAGAAGGGGTGGCCATGGCAACAGAACTAACTGAGAGATTTGAGGATGAAGAAGTGAAGGCGAAGGGCTCGGAAGGATGGAAGACGAACAAGTTCGAATAAAATCAGAGCAGAGATGAAAACAAAAGCAGCAAGGACAGTTTGAGCCAGGACGTCCCCTTTTATAGACTTGTCTTTTCAAAACCGTCCCGCCAAGTTTGCTCCGGCTACGTGCTCACTTCCCATTGGGGACGGCTACGGCAACCACCCAGAGCGCAGGACCCGGAGACCACTGCCAGCGAAGGGATGGCGGTGACCTCACAATGATGCGCCTGCCCAGCACTCGAGGGAAATCCTTCTCGATCCCAACAGTCGCAACGAGTGAGATGATGGCATTGCAGCGCCCGACGCATTATTAGGGGGATGGCTCTTGGCACATGGCGCCTGAAGATTAGCCACCAGGTGATCAAGCGCCCCCTTTGAATGGTAAGAGCACACTCACCCATCTCAGGGGTGGGGGGCATCTGATGTGGCTAATCACCATTAGGCGGTACAATAACATACCACACGATTTTTTGAACAATTTCTAATGGCTTAGAGCTCGGCCTCGGCTTTGGCCCCGAATTCGGCTCGGCCTCAGCTTCGGCCCTAGATTCGGCTTGGCCTCAGCTTCGGCCCCGGATTCGGCTTTGTCCTCGGATTCGGCTTCGACGTCTGCTTTGGCCTCGGATTTGGCTTCGGCCCCGGATTCGACTCGGCCTCGACTTCGGCTCCGGATTCTGCTCGGCCTCTGCTTCGGCCTCGGATTCGGCTTCGGCCTTGGCTTTGGCCCCGGATTCGGCTCGGCCTTTGCTTCGGCCCTGGATTCGGCTCGGCCTCATCTTCGGTCCCGGCTTCGGCTCGGCCCCGGCTTCGGCCTCTGATTCAGCTCGGCCTCGGCTTCGGCCTCGTATTCAGCTCGGATCCGGCTTCGACCTCGGATTCGGCTCAAGCTCATCTCCAAATCCCGCCTTGACCTCGGTCTCGGGTCCCGATTACCTTCATGCTATGCTCCCCCTGCGCTCATGAAACCAACTCCGGATATCAAGCTCGATGATATAAAATGCCAGCTATAACACGGCTGGCCTGGCTGTCACGGCCAAACTTATGGGAAGTTGCCAGCACATGCAACAGTCGCCGATATATGCAGCACCCATTCTGCAACGGCTCACCCGCCCGACATCCGCGGAGCTCATCCTAACAAAGCCGATTCGACGGTTCCAATGAAACGAGGTAAACATGACCCCCCAGCCAAGTATAAGAAGAGGACCTGAGCTCAATGCGAGGGGGACCCTTTTCTCTCTCTCTCCATCTCTCTCTCATGCATGACTTGACCTCTGCTATCTCATCTTAATTTCTGTTCTTCAAATTGCTAACTTGAGTATCGGAGGGTCCCCATCGGAACAACTGGTCAGGAACTTCTCTTGCAGATTTTTGGCTACAGGAGGCAATCGCATCATTCTTCTGAAGACCCAAAAAGCTCCTCTCTTGCCCAACACTCCTCGAAAGTGATTTGGCAGCAACAAGACGGTTGATCCTTTTGACAAGAAAATCAAATAGTTAATTATGTAGAATTTTTAATGACCAAATTGTTTACCAAACTATATTGTGTTGAATTTTTTATCGCAAATTAGCTGTGACAAATTTTTTTGTCATAAATCTCTCGCTAACTACAACTTTTTTCTCGTTAATTATGTCGCTAAGTTAGTGACGAACATTATATCCATTGCTAGATGTCTTGCGATGAGCATTTCTAGATAGATTATATTCGTCTCATTTTTGTTGCTAAATTAGATTAGCGATGGAATTCATAATTTTAATAATAATTTTTTTTTTGCTAAAATCAAAATTGAGGTAATTGTTCTGGAGTAAGCAAAAAAAGTCATGCAGCGAATAACTTGTAGCTTTGCCAAAACTAATTCCAAGTTTGGATTAAAAAAAAAAAAGGGTTGTGTCAGTGTAAAACTATGTTAAATTTTTAAAATATAAATTTATTAAATTAAAATATGCAGAGCGGAGGAAGGAAGCAGATTCATTTAATCGATCCTATTTAGTAAAAAGATTTAGATGAGTTAAATTGAGTTGTGTGTATATGACACATTAGCTCTGGACCAGCGGTCAACGCTGAAGAAAAATAACAGCGAACTTAGTGCGTGCTTTTGTTTCTCTTATCATTCTACGTTTTTATGGAAAGAACGGTGTAAAAGTAATGGATCTTTGAGATGATGGACCGCATGATACTTCGTGGAGATGGATTTCGTAACACCCTCAGCGCTTGCGCCTTGGATGATGCCCGAAAACCTTCAGTTGCTTTTTCTTGTCCTCTGTTTCCTCTCCTTTCGGTTAAAGATTTTATTTTTCTCCCAACCATATATAAATGTGTTATCCCAAGTCGACAGAGAAAACATGGGAAATGTTAAGACCAAATGCACAGGTGTTGGTGTGGTGAAAGAAAATTTATGCGGGATTGAAACTAGAGCATAGTGAGTGTTGCCATTTCCAAAGTATAATTAACTCGGACTACTGTGTGAATTCTCATATATCCGAAGACCAAACGTTCTCATGTTCGTTTTACTGATAATATAATGCGAGAAGAAAAATTTTCATCCTATTAATTCAAGTAACATATTTACATACAAAAATATACTGGCAATTCACCAGAATTCCCATTCTAAACAAGGACATCTAGAATCACATAAGAACAAAGGAGAGTCCATCTATTTTAAATAACTGCAAAGAAAACTCATCTCAAACGGATTCCAGAAAGGACACACTCCTCAGACGAAATGCAAACCAAATGACACACTCCTCAGACGGATCTCAAAAGAGTGATCCAACTACAGCATCATGATACCACTTTGATGGAAAAGTCTTTGCCCAAGTGCACGTGGTGATTAGCCACGTGCATGTGGGATTGCGCATACATCAAAAGTATTCTTATTTTTTTCTTATTGTATGGGCGGTCAATCACTGCACGTGGTGCAAAAAAAAGTTTTTCTTACTTTGATTTGAATGTGACTCAACTACAACTTTTTAATGGGCTAGCTGGGCCGTAGAGTTGTGGGGCCTGGGCTTGTGTCCGATGATGAGTTGACGATGCTTTGTCTCCCTTCCCCTCTCTCTCTCTCTCTCTCTCACTTGTTCATCATTTCCAACAAAATGTGAAGGAAGTAACTCGCTCACTCTCTTACATGTTAGCATTTATCATTGTTTTATTTGTCAAGCCAACTTATTATCCAGGGTTTTTATATTGCTATAGAAATAACTTTTTACAGCATTATCCAATTTATATTAATTATGTCAAATTAAGAGAAGAATAATTTAAACTATTTCAAAATGTATAATGTAAATCTATAAATAAACTTACGTAAAGAAATAATTTAATATATGTATTAAAAAAGATAAAAATAGATTAAAAATTATATGAAAGAAAACGTTAAATAACGATTTAAAATTTTTATATTTTATTAAAAAATATAATTCAAAATCGGTTTAAATGAAGTAATATATATATATAACTGATTTTAACTTGTTTGAAATTAAAGTTCTGTTACTGGTGTTGTTGTTGTTGTTGAGAAAAATGGTGTTTAGTTGGATCAACCACAATAATTTTGCTTTTATGCTGAAAAAATTTAGTTGAAAAGGTTATTTTTATTATGCTGTTATTGTTAACTAAACCATATCGCATTTCTTTAATCACTTTTAACGGTCTCTATTTATTCGGTCAAGTCTATAGTTAGCTTTTGATTGTCGCTATTATTTCACTGTAATTGCCTTTGGCATCAAGCTGTATGTGACAACGACTCTTTTAGGATGAAATTAGCGGCCCAATCCACTCTTCGTAAGAATGGTCGTCACAACGGACATCAGGAATGCAACGGTGCGTCACTGTTATTTGATAACATCAATGCTTGCAATATATATATATAATTCTAGTTTTCGAATAATAATAACTTCATAGATCTTGGAATACAAATAATATTAATTATTTGATAGAACCATGGCGTTGCATGGTGGCCACAATTTAGATGCCAAACGGCCGGTAACACATCTGTGGTGCCGGATGAGATTCTAATTGCCATCATAAACGTCACGACGTCGTTATTACCCTTAGCCGACGGTCACGTTCGAAAGCATGCGTTCTCTGAGAGCCTATCATCTTGTCCCTGCCCACTGTGGGCACACGCAAATAAATATACGGTGGATATTGATGGAAAGCGATGCTTCGCCCCCGATGACATGCAGTAGATTTAGTAAGATTCAAGATCCCAATTTTGTCGGAGTCCACTGTGGCGCCGGCGCCGGCGCCGGCATTTAGATCACAGCCGTCCGTTTTAGCATCCAATCGCCGCCATGAACAGATAGGCCGTCCCATTCATCGCACTGCTTAAGCCTAAATCTTACCAAGGCTTTGATTGCGTGCGCTATTTCAACGGTTATCCGGCAGTGGGCGGCCTTCACCACTATAACTAATAAAATACTCTACTTTTCCCTTTCATTAATTTTTTTTTAAATAAATTAATCTATGTGAAAATTAAAGGCTAAACCTACTTGGGTGCGCACTTAATTTATATGCGATGTGATCTTTATGGCTACTCTTACTCTTGCTCTACATTTTGTTGCAAGGACTTTTATTCTTGAAGGCATCAAATTGGATCAGCCAACATCAACAATCTAGCCTTATCCATTCATCACCTATAACAATATCACTCTATATACCTGCCATTAAACTACACCAATTCTAAATCTCATGCGCTGGAGCCAGTGCATGAGATTTAATACTCTTTTTTGAATAAAATTAATAATTAATTAATGCCAAGTGTCACTTGTTGTGGTTCACTTAATTCTAAATTTTTAATTTTTAGTGTAGCACACAAATGAAGAGATCAAAGACTTTCATACAAATTGCAAGTCAAAAATGGCACGATTGGTTAGGAAGCCAATTGACTATATAAAAAAGAATCACCTTTGTTGGACAATAAGTCTTTGGTGCAAAATTTTTATGTTGCAGCACTATATAAAAAAATATATTAACTAATGAGCATTATATGGACTTAAATTATAGGCATGTAACACTTTTGGTTCTATTTAATATGAAATTATTTTTGAGATCAATTTTTGCACACATGATTTCTTATTTAGTTATATTCAATAAATTTGAGCTAAACAAACCTCGGTCGACATTAAGGGTTACAAACACAGTAGAAAAACCAAATACGTTCGATTTGTTTAGAGCACCACTAGGTTTTTTTTTTCAGATTTCATGGGTGTACATGGTTAAAAAAATAAGGAAAAATAAATAAATAATACCCCGACCTTAGGAGATTGGCTGCATTGTTTACGTGCTTCCACAAAAGTTTGCCCATGTACTGGAGAGCAGCGACAGTCCACGTCCAATCCACCATATCTAGCTGCTGGTCCACGTAACCCTGCCCTCAGGCAAAGCAATTCAAGGGTGGAAGAGAGCATATGGGGACCAAGATTCCATAGCCTTGCACCATAATACAGGCAAGACTCGCGAGAGGTGCCTCTTAATATATTAATCTTAGAACTTGGCGAGAAAGTAACATGCACCGCTGCTAATGCGAGGCCTGTCGTGTTCACCGTCCCATTTGGTGATTGCAACAGCACCACCTTCCTTTCTTGCTTGGGTCCTCATCTTGCCTTCCAGTTATTATAATTAATCTGATTACTGATTTAACTACGCCAAAGAAGATGCCATCAGGCTTCGTGGAAATATGAGCTAGCTTCTGGGGCAGCCCATGGATCTTGCTCGTCAACAACCTAGTTTAAGAGGAAGGGATATGTTTTAGATCGAGGAGAGATATCAGCATGTGGCATTAATGATGCTAATCCACATTAATTAAAAAAGTAGGCTATGAAGTGAGTATGATCTTATCAGCTGTTAAATTATTAATCAACTAACAGTAGCCATATGCGCTGCATGATGCTCATTAGAACAGTAGGCCTCATTAGAACAGTAGGCACCATTCGCAGTGATGTATATCTCTTGATATAATTTTACTTTTAATTGATTATCCTTTGCAAGCCCTCTTCTTTCAGCGAAAATTAAAATAATCAATATGATAATTATATATGTAGGTGTATGTATAGGCATTGAGTGTCCTAATAGATGCCATGAATGAAAGCTCAAAACATTATAATAGACTTGGGAAACCTCTTGGTCATGGTGATCAGCTTAACTTTCTCTGTAGTTAACTTGATAGTGAGGTAACCTTTCTTCTTCTTTTTTTTAAAGAAAAAAGTGGAGAGAGATTCACTTAAATTTACACAACACTCGGTCCATCAGCAGTGCCTCCTCCCTCCCCCGGGTTGGAGGATGGCCATTGGTCATCCGGCATCTCGAAAGGACATGATGGGAAGGAATATCCCTCTCTCTCTCTCTCTCTCTCTCTCTCTATATATATATATATATATATATATATATATTCTGATTTTTCAAATAAATATAGTATATATATAAGGAGAGTAAGATTCACTTATATTTATTTGAAAAATCAAAATATATATATATATATATATAAAAGGAGAGTAAGATTCACTTATATTTATTTGAAAAATCAGAATTATTTACAAAGAGTGAGATAACTTCAATCACCCACCATGGTTCATTGTCTTATCTGTAAGGTAGAACCATATATATTGCACGCTTGAATTACCCAGTGGTGACAAGTAACTTGCTTAGCTCATTGGGTAGAACACTGTGGGTGCATTAGGTAAGCAATGAAGTTATAAATAAAATAAATAATTCAGAGCATCTTGGACCAAAGTGGCTCTGAATATTGTTCCATAGAGCTCGTGACTTGCCAAATCTCCACCAAACCATTCCTCTTGGCTGGGTCAGAGCTTGACAATAGCTAGAACCTCATAGTATTCATTGCAGTCTAATTTTCAGGCCAAGCACAAATTAAATAATAAAAGAAGGTTAACTCTGGTGGAAGAAATGTGCCTTAACTAATGGTGGAGGAAGTCCAGTCTACAGTGGCCTAAAAATTTAGGAAGCTAGCCACTTCAACCTTGAGATTCCAAAGCAATTTTTTTTTGTGGAATGGTGGAAGGAGTCCA
>UESW01001055.1:0-14800 GCA_900491605.1 Calamus simplicifolius | reverse complement strand
AGCAAATGCCTGCCATCTAGTGTAGAATGATATTACAAAATTAATTTAAGTCAATGATACTGGTACACTGGACACGGTTTCAATTGTCTGAGCGTCAATAAATATCTCTCTCAAGTTAGATAGGAGGGCATGCCTATTTGTTGTATATGTTTGTGTAAATATGTATTGATTTGTCTGTAGTAGTTAATAATTGGTTCTTTTGCTCTTTTAGTTCACAAAATGGAAAAAGGTTTGCTAATAGATAAGTTACTCTAGATAAGTTGCATAAAGAATTGCCGAAAGTAGACATGTAATGGTGACATTATAATTAAACAGTATCAAGTGTCGAGGAGGGTCATGAAGTTGTCAAGACTCCAACACGTCAAAAAGCCTAAAATTCGAAATGTCGGGATAACTTTTGTTTTAATACATTAAACTCAACTCAACTTATCTAAGCCTTTTCCTAACTACATGTGGTTGGCTACATGAATCTGCTTCCTCCACTCTCCTCTATTCAGGACCAAGTCGACATGCAATTAGAAATATAATTTTTAGCAAACTGAATATAAAGCCATAAAGGAAATTTATTCTTCCATTCAGTCCTGTAAATTGTAATGGATAGTTCATTGCTCAATTGTGTTTGGAAATGCTAGGGCATTGGCTATAGCCACAAAGCCTTTTTGGCAGGTCGCAACATTTCCAATATTTGAGCATGCATGTAATGTGCTCCTTTCAATTATCCCAGTGGAAGTATTTGTATGACATGGATGTCAAGAGAAGATATCATTCATCTCAGTGCTCAACGAATTTGTGTTGATCACCAGCAGAAGCCTCATTTCATTGGCAATGGAGTGAAACAAACTTATGTTGGATACTTTGCTCCATCCTTGACCACAATAGCTAAGTGGAGGAAAACTTGATCCATGAAACCTAGAAGGCTCCTAGCTTGTATAGTCTTCTTTTACATAATAAACAAGAAGTTGGAAAGCCTCTTTCCTTTCAACCAGTTGTTTTTTTTAGTATCTTGATCGCTAGCTACTTATATCCCTCTTTCCATATGTAGAAAATGTGCTATGATTGGTTTATAGTAACAGTATGCAATAATTTTAAACATATCAAGATATTCAATGAAGTATTGTAAGTTGTGTATTATTCACTAAGTGTATCGTTGGTCAAATCATTCTTACTAACATTATAAAAGACTAGGTTATCTACAACTGTTAAAATATCTCTAAATTTCAAATGTGTTCATGATTCATTGTTGTTGCCATCCTTTTTCTATAATGTATGACTTTAAGGGCGTCATGATTTAGTCAACCTGCGACAAAGTGAGACAAATAAACAATGATTTGGGACTGAAATTAATATTCTTTCTTCATTCATCAATTAATATATTGAGTACATGTATGCATTATTTATAGACAAAGTTCAAACCAATAAGCAATAAACTATGGGAGGTATGTTGCATGCAGGATTTGAATCACATATTATTGGCAGGTGTGTGAGGGACCTGCTCATAAATAGAACTCCAAAAGACTTTGACGTGATTTCTGCTGCTAGCCTTGAACAGGTTTCCAAGCTTTTGGTTTATTTAGTGGTATTGCTGATGTAATATGCTATTTGTTTTTTTAAGAAAAAATGATTGGACCATTACCTTTTGTTGTGCAGATTGGAGGGCTGTTTAGCAGAACTCAAATTATATGGTGCAGTTTCCCGAACTGCCTTGATCATTAGAAAAGCTCCATTATCGAGGTTTGTGCATCTTCTGGCATTGCAAACTTTCTTATATTTGTACTTTAGAACCGAATTTAGTTGCCATTTGGATTCTTGCTGTCCTAGGTTTGCAGCTTTGAAACCAGATACACAAATGTCAAAGACAAGTGTGTACCAATTGTGTTGGGAAAGAGTTGATTTGCTGGAAAAATTGCATGGAAAGAGATTTCCCTATTAATGGGTAACTCATGTGATGTGCTATTAATTTACATGGAATAAGTTTGCCTTCCAAATTTGTTTTACGTACTAATTTAGTCTGATAGATTGTTATCTAATAACCCTAGTTAACTTAGGGTTTACTGTTCACAACAAAGCTAAGTTGTTATGATGGTGATATATTTTTTAAAACAGGTTACTATTTGACCCCTTGGAGCATATCATCTATGATTATGTTGGTAGAATAAGGGATTTGAGGATATTTAAGGTGATTCCTCGTGACTTATTATATTCTTAGTAGATATGCAATGGTTATGTTTAGGTTTTCAAATTTCTTTGTTTGGAATAAGATTGGTCTCTTGTTCTGTTTGTATACTTGAATGATCAGGTTCACACTGTAACTCCTGCTCATTTATCATTTGAAGAGGACATCAGTATGTCCGTTTTGAGTAATTGCAAACTTATCTTTCTTCTTAACTAAATTTATTTTAATTAGAAAAGCTGATGATATCTAATGATGACAGCAAGAATTTTGCACGGCCTGGGAATTGCTGCTTGTCTTGGGTTGCGATTTTCCAAGGAGACAGCAGATGCTATACAACATTATTCTTCCTCCATAATAACGCTAGATAAGGTGCTTGCAAAAGGATTAGTGATTGGCCAAAGTCTATTCCTCTTATTTGTCATGTTTACATTGTTTCTTTAGACATGACTGCTGATGGAATCAAATTTTATGTTGGCATGTGGGGCTGCTGAGTCTTCCATATGTTTCCTTCAGAAGTTCAGGCTTCTTGAAACCTTGCTTTTTGAGCGACCGAAAATGCAGTTAGGTCAAAATTTATGTTGTAATCTATCTGTAAAATATGCAGTTATAATACAAATTTATTTGGGCTTTAAACAGCATATCTTGTGGATTTAACTAAGAAGCTATGTGATGAAAGCTCTGTTATGCTGATGGTAAGGTGCTTTTCTGGGCAATATAACCAAAGTGAAGGTTTCTTGTTTGAATTATATTTGTCTTGTCATGGGTTTCAATGATTCAGTTGCAGTACTTCTGGTATTCTGGAGTACCATCTGGAGTTTGAACCCATGTCTATTGCACCAAATTATACCGGCGTCTATCGGCATTGCATGGAGGTTCGATTGCATTGGATGATTTTTCGGTTGTAGGACACCTGATCATATTAAACTCAAAATACAATGTGGCATTACCTGGAGAGTGAAAATGTTGCTTAAAATCTTATCGATAATGCAAGCGAATTCCGAGTGTCCAGGCCACCCAGCTTGCGTAGATTTTCATGCCTGCCTCCTCCAGGAGTGGTAGATTTTGGTAGGCAACATTGACTCCACGACTTACCCAATGTTCTCTTCCAGGGAAAGCAAGGCAATGCCACTGTGAGCATGGTTTGGTTGGAGTAATCGTGATGATCTTGAAAGCTTCCGCGACTTGCTTCCCAAGAGAGTCCCACGAGTCCTTTATTTGTATCCTATTTGTATGGTTGGTGATTTTACTCCTTGACCTTATTGCCTTTATTTATTTAAAAAAAAAAATCTTTAAAGATACTTTTTTTTCTCAAATTTATTATTTAATTAAGTAAAATATAAAATCATATTATTCTTATTATTACAAATTACTTAACAAACATTAAATCTCCCTCATTATATATATATATATATATATATACACACATACAACACTCACATACATGAATACATTTGAATATAACCAAGTTCAAGCTTCATTTACTTTGTTCATCTTTAAATCTATATGAATTTCAAAACTACTTTTTATCTTTTTCATTTTTTCAACTTTAAAATTTATAAATTATGTAAATATAAGGATTATGTATGACTACATTTCAATATAGCCAATCTCAAATTCGATCACCTTCTTCACCATGGATTTGAAACCATTTATCTTTTTTACTTTTTTATCATCTTTAGGATTCGTAACTCTCTCTCTCTCACACTCATATATATGTATGTAAACATATAATTTATATATAGATTCAGGTTTTATGAAACCTGCCCTGAATCTTGAAGATCTTAAAGCGGTCTTCACCAAATCAGATTAAAATTGCCATCTCTAACCATATTTTATTTGAAAGGTGACTCCCGCTGGTCCTACACTCCAGGCGATTGCAGGGCCAGCAGCCTCCAACAGCCAACTCGTCCCCTCTCTCTCTTTTCCTCCTCCCTCAATTATATTTATTTTTTTTTTAAAATCTGAAATTGTCATATCCTTCTGCATGTATGCAGACATGGTAAAAGTGTAAAACTATGCTACGTCCATAAATAGTTTCAAAATAACCTTACTAAAAGAAATTGTTATTTAAAAAAAATTATCAATATTAAAAATCTCATGCAGGACATACATAAGTGGTCATAGATTGTTTATACTATGTTTACTGTAAGGACATGACTGGATAAATAATAATGTGATAGAAATTATTCTATCTTATATTTGGTCAAAAATAAATAATAAACTAAATAAAGCTGCTATAAAAAACAGCAGCTATTGCTATCATTGCCGTGAATAAGAATCAAAAAATAAATTAATTAATTAATAATCACACAAGATAAAAGTAAAAATACCTCTTTTGAATAGATAAGTAATTCTTTTTACAATGGGATTAGTCATCCTGTGAGATAATTTTATTATGTCTTTATGAAAAATAAATGTTGAAAATAATTAAAAAAATCTGATACTACTTCTAACCCAATCTACTAAACATGCCCTTGGATGCCTTTGATGACTATTTTGATAAAAATAAAAATACCTATTTTAAAGGAATAAGTAATCCTTTTTACAACGAGATTAGCATCCTATGAGATAATTTTATTCTATCCTATAGAAAACAAACATTAAAAATGATTAAAAAATTCAACCCCCTTCTAATTCAATCTACTAAACACACCCTTATGGTGCCTTTGGTGACTATTTTAGAATCATTGATAATCTTGGATCATTAATTATCCAAATCCTTGGGTGATTTAATCCCTAGTGATCAAAGATCATCATGTTTAATATGATATATCACAATTAATGATTAAAGATCATAGATAATCTAACATCATCATGGTTAGTATGCTATGAAAATAAAAGATCACTAACCATAAAATACCAAAATTATCCTTTTTGTATCTATATTACATTACTATAACATGTGTAATGTTATATTATATTATAATATATTAAACTATATCATATATTATAATATAAAATTAAATATTATGTTATATATAGATAAATATATAATATAGCATAGTATAATTTAATATAATAATAGTATCATATATTATATCTTATATAGGGTATTATAAATAAAAGATTTCTAAATAATATAATGCATTATATTATATTATATTGTAGTGTGATAATATAACAATAAATATATTAATATATATATATTATATTATTGATATTATAATATATTTGTTATTAAAAATGGGGTATTTTGGTCTAGATATTTTAATCCAAGACAACTATTTGTAATTAAGAGAGAAATAATTAAAAAAGATATAACTCTTTGTAATTTGAGTGTCGACTTAGTCTTGAATAGAGTAGAGTGGAGGAAACAGATTCATTAGCCGACCCATGTAATTAAAAAAAAGGCTTAGATGAGTTGAGTTGAGTATATTTTAATCTAAGATCCTAGATCATCATCCTTGAAGATGATAGGATATTATGAAGAGGTTATTCATGAAATGCAGTTTATCTTGGATATTGCCATATAACATCACCATAGTGGAACCAAATGGAATGATCCAGTTGTCATGTCATGTATCACTAATGGTTTTATATGGATCATCCGTTACCAAACGCTTTTTGAAGGTATAAGATTTATATTGTAGAGTACCATGCAAAGTTAGATGTCATCATTTGTCCTACATATAGATGGTTGCGATGTAGTTGAAAAATGAAGAAGCATTTATTAGGCACCATATAGATACTGAATTATAAATAAGAAATAGTTGTTCATGTCAAAAATGGGATACTTGGTAGCCATCCAAATATGCACTCTATAGTTCAAAGTTTGTACTATAGATTCATATTTCATATAAATAGGCCTAATCCAATCACCTAGCCTACCATTTATTGAAATTGTCGTGACTCCTGCCTTCCTATTGTAGGCATATTTGGTTCATCCCATGGGATTAGAGCAGCATAGAATTACCAATTCAAT
This sequence comes from Calamus simplicifolius, assembly GCA_900491605.1. Classification (NCBI taxonomy): domain Eukaryota; kingdom Viridiplantae; phylum Streptophyta; class Magnoliopsida; order Arecales; family Arecaceae; genus Calamus; species Calamus simplicifolius. Next base: position 8,705 of record UESW01001055.1, on the reverse strand, counting down.
CCCATAGGATTGACAAACATAGAGGGAGTGTTGGTTTGCTAATCCCACTTTTGTAGCTTTAGAATATTGATGAAATGTGAGGCTCATACTATTTGAATCAAAACCTTATTTTTCTAAACATGGGATTGGATAATCCAATTTTATTCATGCCACCATATGAAATATGCCTGAAACTTGCATATTTAGTTCAAACATGTGTCCCTAGACATAAAACATAAGATATGTTGGTTCAAATAAAATTTTAAATAAGAAATGCATGATAGCACTTTATATTGATATAATATGCTCAAATAATATAACAGATTATTTGATAATAATGCTATATAATATTTTAATATTAATATCATATAAAAAAGTAAATAATATAATAAAAGAGGTAAAGGCAAATAAAAAATTGCAAGAGGAAATGATGGAAAAGATTTAAAATATTTGTATATATGATTCAAAATTGAATGGAAGGGAAAAAAGATTCATGTACTAACCAAAATTAGTTTGAAATTTAACTTTATTTTTATTATTTAGTATTATAATAATATAATACATTGTAATATAATGATATATTTTAATTTAATTATAATATAATTTATTAAACTACTTGAATAACAAAATGATTATGATTTTCATATGGACTCAATAAAAAAGTTAACTATCTTCGTTTACGGTGAATAATTACTTTATGTGCAATTAAGGAAGTAGATTTTCACATAATATTTTTTAACTCATTTAAAATTTTCAATCAAAATAATAATTTTTTTATTTTTAAAATTTAATTGTTTTTGTAAAAAATAAATTTTATGATGCTTTTGACTTTTTTTGAACGATGTCGGTTGAAATTGATACTTTGTTTATTATTATTATTATATTTTTAAAAAAGATTCTTTGTTTTATTATTATATATATATTTTTTTAAAGAAGAAGAAGAAAAAGAGTGTTTAAGCATAATAAAATTTGCACTTCACAAAGTTGAAGTCTGATTTGGCGCGTCAAAAGCTCTTGCTCTGCCGGATGCCTTGGCTGTGAAATAATATCAAAATGAAATCTTTGAAGTTCTTCCATACCGTCATAATTATGTTCTTCTATTTATTTCTCCACGCTCGTTCGACTCCACCCAAAGCTAACTTATCTAGTTGGCTTTATGTTTCTAGAAAGATTACAACTTTCTTACCTCCCTCTCTTTGTTTTTAACCTGCAAATCCTTTCCCTTTCATAAAGTACTACAAATTTTTTTTTTTTTTTTTCTTTCGTTCCTCTGCATAACATACGTTCCACAAGTACTCCACTCTTCCTATGTCCCTTAACTACTAAATATAAATGAAGTTAAAGGTCTATATTTATTTTTAAATGCAACCACAAGATGCTATAAAGAGCAATGCCACAGAGCGCCCATTGCCTCGATCCCACCTTAAGGTGCAGTATAATTAATCGAAATGGCGCGATCTTTTCTCCTAATAGCGTACGTGTTTATAATTCGACAAGCGAAATTCCGAGAAAGTTGTCCGAATAAAAAAAATATATATAAAGAAACAAATCAAGGAACTCGATGGTCATCATCCAAACGTACGTACAAGGCCATATTATTTCCTCAAATCATTGACACCACGAACAAACCGGAGACTAAAGACTGGAGAGATGCATTCCGTTGATGCCGAGTTACTTTCTTCAAACGTCGGAAAAATGGACGTCCTCCTTCTCGCTGGGCTCCTGCAAGAAAAGTCCACAGTGACCGGATGCTCCGATGGGGACCCTCCGACGTTCAAGTTAGTCACTCGGGAACAGATGAGAACTAACTAGCAGAAGGAAGCTAGAAAGTTAGGGTTTAACTAGTAAGAATAAGCTAGAAAAACCAGAGTTCTTGGATCCTTGCTTACAGTGAGAGTGTGTGCTTTTATACCTGTTTGAAGATACACCTTTTCATTCCGGAAGATTGCTGATTTCAAGGCGCCTCGTTCAATAACGGATAAAAAGATGAGGTTGACAGTGACAGATCGTACTCTCACCGTGCACGTCGGAGGTGTCCTACACCACCTGTCAGTACGGCCTCACAGGTGTCTGGCATTCGTGGTTATACCTGGTGCGCGCCGCGGCCGGATGTGACCGCGCACAGTTGTAGGTGGATGGTGGATCGTACGCTGTAACGGAGTATGGTCATGCACAGTGACAGACACGCGATGGACCATACGCCGTTATGAGGTATGGACACACACTGCTACGAATGTGCGGCGGACCACACGGGCATGCCAGGTGGCCCGAGGCTATAGGCTGCTGGGCTCAAGGGCCAGACCATGTATCGGGCACTGTTCATGTAGCCCGAGACCGAGGGAGTCTCAGGGGTTGAGATACTGTTCATAGGGCCCGGGAGCTGTGGCTCAAGGCTGAGACTGGAACTTGAACCCGGGCACTGTTCATGTAGCCCGAGACCGAGGGGGTCTCGGGGGTTGAGATACTGTTCATAGGGCTCGGGAGCTGTGGCTCGAGGCTAAGACTGGAACTCGAAGCCGGGCACTGTTCATGTAGCCCGAGACCGAGGGTGGCTCAGGAGGCCGAGAGGGCCTTCATCAGTCGCCGTTACCGTTTATTCTAACGACGTTGGATCAGCCATATCAGATGCCCCCTCACCCCTGAGACGGAGTGGGCCCACCCCAGCAAGGCGAAAGGGGTGTCACCTCCCAAGTGGCTGATCCCCATCCTTTGCGAGCTGCCCCCGGACATGTGTCCCTGGGTGCTGCAATGACTTTATGCGGGTGTCATGGGGGATGTAAAAGGGTGGCCACTACCGTCCACCCGATTTGCAGCGATCATCCTCGAGGCAAGGTTGATCCTTCGAAGTCCATGAGGAAAGTCACACCATCATTGCCCATCATAACGATGATGTCAATAGCGTCCCATCATTGGCTGGAGGCAGATCGTATCACGCGCCGAGCGATCATCGAGGCAGCCCAGCCTACGGTGGGAGTCCACGTGGCTAACGAGACAAGGCGGAATAATTCGAAACTGAATAAAACTCGGGTGGGGGGTTGAATCTGGACACACTACTCCTGCCATCATTGTCTTCTTCCTCTGATTCTCTGATTTTCTGTCTCCTGGCCTTCCCTGCAACCTGAGAGCCCACGCACGCCATTTTCTTTCCCAGGTCAGCTCTTCGTCTCTTCTAGGGCTCTATGTTCTTTCTTCCAACAATGAGTTCCCAGTCCTGGACCTCGGAGGACGATTTAGAGGGTCTTCCTTCTCCCGAGAGGCTTCATGCTTATACTTCTTCTCCCCTTTCTCCTTCACCTCCTCTTGAGTGGTCTTCTGATTCGGAGGACCGCGTCCCTCTGGCCCGGCAGCGGATCGACGGGGAGGCTCCCGCAGGGAGGTGCCCGGCGGTGGCTGGCAGGGCCCTATTGAGGAGACGCCAGGTAGAGGCCAGCACCTCCTCGAGGGTGGGGGCGGAATCTCCGAAAGGGGTCACCTCCATGGTGACAGGCCAGGATTTGGCGAACATCCGGGCCCATTACCAAATCCTCTGGGATATCGAGCTCTATCTCCTGACCCCCAACGATAGAGTGATCTCATCTCGACCAGGCCGAGTGGCCATTTATGAAATTTTCCTGAGAGTGGGCCTCCGCTTACCCTTTCCTCCTTTTTTCATAAACCTCCTTGACTATTACTCCCTGACCACTTCTCAGTTGATCCCAAACTCCCTTAGGGTCGTTAGCTCTTTCATCGTCCTCTGCCATCATCTCCACATTACCCCTCGAGTCTCTCTCTTTCGCTCTTTCTACATCCTCCGAGCTCAGAAGGGTTGGTGGCTGTTTCAGCCCCGACCCGACCGAGTCCTTAAGCTTCTTCTTCCTACCTCCATCAATGGATAGAAATCCCAATTTTTCTTTGCCAATCTGGACTAAGTTAAGTCCGGTGGGGGGACCCCGACCTTCGAGGTAACATGAATTCCACTGTCCATCCTGGAGACAAAGAAGCGTTAGGGCAGCTATTGACTACCGACATCCCTCGGTACAACCTGCTTCTAACAGAGGAAAACCTCCAGTCGGCGGGTCTCATCTCCCACCGTGGTAAGTCTCCCTCACACTTAGTAAAAGTCTTCCTGTTTCATTCTCTTTTTTTTTGACTGACCCCGGCTGATGTTGCACAGCCATAAAGGTCCCGACCCGCAGACTCATGAAGGCCGCTGCCAAGAGGAGGGCCCAGGAGGGGCCGAGTGAGGGGCAACAAGCACCAGCTCCGAAACGCCAACAGTGCGGGTACCCGAGCCACCCGCACCGCAAGAGCCCCCGGCCGTCCCGAAGATCGATCTGACGGCCGATACCCCGCAGAAAGGGCAGTGGCCGAGGAGGCGACAACAGAGGAGCCGGCCGTGGAGGAGCCGGCGATAGCGGAGGAACCGACCATGGAGGAGCCGGCGATAGCGAAGGAGCCCCCCCCGCCCCGCGGACTAGTCCTCGCCGAGGTAACAAGGAGCTGGGGTGAGGGACCGTCAGGGGCAGCAAGTCCGCCCCCAGAGCAGACACCGGCAAGCAGCCCTCTGTGCGCCGAGTCCAAAACCACCGAGGCTGCTGGAGGAAATGGAGCCAGGCCGAGGCTGCATCGGGACTCCATTTTGGACGATGGGCGCTGGGCCGAGTGGCTCATCTCACCAATCCTCGTGCCCAAGGTCCAGGAAGAACTTAGCCATTTGAAGGCGGCCACGTTCTTCCGAGAGTCCTACGCGGCCATGGTCAAAGTAAGCAGTCTCACAGCTCTTTGCCTTTAGATTTCCCTTTTCTTCTTCCTTTCTCTTTTTGATATGAGGCCTGCATGCAGATTGGAAACTCCTTGGCTGCTATAAGAGAGGTCATCCATGGGGGAAAGAACCTCATGCGAGAGGCCCAGAAAGAGGCCGAGGAGGCTTGTGCTCGAGCAGAGGCAGCCGAGAGGGCCTTGGGATCGGCCAGGACTGCCAGGGCCAATGAGATAAAGGTGGCCGAGAGCCGGATAGAAGTTGAGACCAACCGTTTGCGGGTGGCCCTCAGCCAGCTGATGGAGGCCGAAAGCGCCATCGTGGTCAGGGATCTGCATATTTCAGAGTTGTCCGCGACCATCCAGACGGCCGATAATCGGGTGGGCGAGGCCGAGGAGAGGGTGAAAGAGGCCGAGGAGAGGGTGAAGAAGGCCGAGGAGGAAACAGGTCATGCCCTAGAGGCTGAGAGGGCGGCGACGGCATCTCTAGCTGCAGAGAAGGAAGCTCGAGCTACCGAAGTGGAGGAAGCTATTGAGGCTAGGGCTGCCAGGACCATAGAGGAGTTTATGGCGTCCGAGCGCTTCATGGACGAGCTGGCCGAAGCTTCGGCGGAAGCGTATCTCCAAGGGTTTCAGCGTGGAAAGGAAAAGGTTGCCCGAGACCTGGACTTTCCACAAGCCCTTGAGGTCGAGCCGGAGCGACTCTCAGAGGTTGGCTCGTCTAACGACGAGCCCGTGTCGGCCGAACCGTGAGCTTCAAGTTGTATTTTACTTTCACCTCTTTTTTTTTTGCAAGTCCGACTTGGTCGGCATTTTGTAAACACTTCGAATTAATAAAGCACAATTTTTCCTTCAATGAAAATTGTCTTTTCCCAATTGCAGTTTCTACCCCAAGTCCTTTGGCTACTGACGTGGGACCCTTAGGGGCTTCGTTGGTACCGAGGAGCAACCTTTGACTCATTCTCGAATAACCTTGACTTAGCCATGTAGAACCGAATCCTAGAGACGAGGAGTATGGACTCCCGGTGACCAATGGAGAATCGAACTCAGAAGGCCAAGATATACTCGGGCTTCTAGGAGCAAATTTCATGTCGCGTTGTCAATGTATACTAGGCTTCGTGCCTGGCTGGCCCAGGGTTTTTGGCCCGACCAGGGTCGGGCTTTAGTTGTTGAGAGCCGATGGTACATCGCTCTGCCAGTGGTACACTGGGCTTTGTGCCTAGCTGGCCCAGAGCTTTTCATGCCGACCGGGGTTGGACTTTAGCTGTTGAGAGCCGATGGTACATCACTCTGCCAGTGGTACACTGGGCTTTGTGTCTGGCTGGCCCATGGCTTTTTGTGCCGACCGGGATCGGGCTTTAGTTGTTGAGAGCCGATGGTACATCGCTCTGCCAGTGGTACACTGGGCTTTGTGCCTGGCTGGCCTAGAGCTTTTTGTGCCAACCGGGGTCGGGCTTTAGTTGTTGAGAGCCGATGGTACATCGCTCTGCCAGTGGTACACTAGGCTTTGTTCCTGGCTGGCCCAGGGCTTTTTGTGCCGACAAGGATTGGGCTTTAGTTGTTGAGAGCCGATGGTACATCGCTTTGCCAGTGGTACACTGGGCTTTGTGCCGGCTGGCCCAGGGATTTTCGTGTCGACCGGGATCAGCCTTTAGTTGTTGAGAGCTGATGGCACATAGCTCTGCCAGTGGTACATGGGCTTTGTGCCTGGCTGGCCCAGGGCTTTTTGGGCCGACCGGGGTCGGGCTTTAGTTGTTGAGAGCCGTGGTACATCGCTCTGCCAGTGGTACACTAGGCTTTGTGCCTAGCTGGCCCAGAGCTTTTGTGCCGACCGGGATAAAGCTTTAGCTGTTGAGAGCCATGGTACATCGCTCTGCCAGTGGTACACTGGGCTTTGTGCCTGGCTGCCCCAAGGCTTTTTGTGCTGACCGGGGTTGGGCTTTAGTTGTTGAGAGCCGATGGTACATCGCTCTGCTAGTGGTACACTGGCTTTATGCCTGGCTAGCCCAGGGCTTTTTCTGCCGACCAGGATCGGGCTTTAGTTGTTGAGAGCCGATGGTACATCGCTCTGCCAGTGGTACACTGGGCTTTGTGCCTGGCTGGCCCAGGGCTTTTTGCGCCGATCGGGTTGAGCTTTAGTTGTTGAGAGCCGATGGAACATCGCTCTGCCAGTGGTATACTGGGCTTTGTGCCTGGCTGGCCCAGGGCTTTTTTGCCGATAGGATTGGGCTTTAGTTGTTTAGAGCCGATGGTACATCGCTCTACCAGTGGTACACTGGGCTTTGTGCCTGGCTGGCCCAGGGCTTTTTGTGCCTACCGGGATTGGGCTTTAGTTGTTGAGAGCCGATGGTACATCGCTCTGCCAGTGGTACACTGGGCTTTGTGCGTGGCTGGCTCAGGGCTTTTTGTGCCGACCGGGTCTGGCTTTAGTTGTTGAGAGCCATTGTACATTGCTCTGCCAGTGGTACACTGGGCTGTGCCTGGCTGGCCCATGGCTTTTTGTGCCGATCGGGATCGGCTTTAGTTGTTGAGAGCCCATGGTACATCGCTCTGCCAGTGGTACACTGGGCTTTGTGCCTAGCTGGCCCGGGCTTTTTGTGCCGACCGGGATCGGGCTTTAGTTGTTGAGAGCCGATGTACATCGCTCTACCAGTGGTACACTGGGCTTTGTGCCTGGCTGGCCCGAGGCTTTTTGTGCCGACTGGGATCGGGCTTTAGTTGTTGAGAGCCGATGATACATCGCTCTGCCAGTGGTACACTGGGCTTTGTGCCTGGCTGGCCTGAGGCTTTTTGTGCCAACTGGATCGGGCTTTAGTTGTTGAGAGCTGATGGTACATCGCTCTGCCAGTGGTACACTAGGCTTTGTGCCTCGCTGGTCCAGGGCTTTTGTGCCGACCGGGATTGGGCTTTAGTTGTTGAGAGCCGATGGTACATCGCTCTGCTAGTGGTACACTAGGCTTTTTGCTGGCTGGCCAGGGCTTTTTGTGCCGTCCGAGGTCGGGCTTTAGTTGTTGAGAGCCGATGGTACATCGCTGCCAGTGGTACACTGGGCTTTGTGCCTGGCTGGCCCAGGGCTTTTTGTGCCGACCGGGTCGGCTTTAGTTGTTGAGAGCCGATGTACATCGCTCTGCCAGTGGTACACTGGGCTTTGTGCCTGGCTGGCCCAGGGCTTTTTGTGCCGACTGGGGTTGGGCTTTAGTTGTTGAGAGCCGATGGTACATCGCTTTGCCAGTGGTACACTGGGCTTTGTGCCTGGCTGCCCAGGGCTTTTTGTGCCGACCGGAATCGGGCTTTAGTTGTTGAGAGCCAATGGTACATCGCTCTGTCAGTGGTACACTGGGCTTTGTGCCTGGCTGGCCCAGGGCTTTTTGTGCCAACCGGGTCGGGCTTTAGTTGTTGAGAGCCGATGGTACATCGCTCTGCCAGTGGTACACTGGGCTTTGTGCCTAGCTGGCCCAGGGCTTTTTGTGCCGACGGGATTGGGCTTAGTTGTTGAGAGCCGATGGTATATCGCTCTGCAGTGGTACACTGGGCTTTGCCTAGCTGGCCCAGGGCTTTTGTGCCGATCGGGATCGGCTTTAGTTGTTGAGAGCCGATGGTACATCGCTCTGCTAGTGGTACACTGGGCTTTGTGCCTGGCTGGCCCGGGCTTTTTGTGCCGACCTGGATCGGGCTTTAGTTGTTGAGAGCCGATGGTACATCGCTCTGCCAGTGGTACACTGGGCTTTGTGCCTGGCTGGCCCAGGGCTTTTTGTGCCGATCGGGCTTTAGTTGTTGAGAGCCGATGGTACATCGCTTTCCAGTGGTACACTGGGCTTTGTGCCTGCTGGCCCAGGGCTTTTGTGCCGACCGGATCGGGCTTTAGTTGTTGAGAGCCGATGGTACATCGCTGCCAGTGGTACACTGGGCTTTGTTGAGAGCCTACATCGCTCCCAGTGGACCTGGGCCCAGGGCTTTTTGTCGGATCGCTTTAGTTGTTGAGAGCCGAT